>OU015475.1:481691-561983 GCA_907164805.1 Brachyptera putata
GCATCGTACCCCCGATAACCTAGCGAGGTGGGTCTTTACCAAACAAACCATCTAAGTCTCATTCGAGGCGCTCGCGACATCGAGGTCAAGGTCGTGCAGTACCGACGAGCTGGAGTCGGCATCCGCCAAAGCCCTGCTGACCGTCGCGCAACGGTCGGCACTACAGCAAGCTGCAGCGCAAGCCCGCGCGACCACCGGTGACCACGCCCCCCCTCCCGTCCGCCGCCCAAGAAGACGCGGTCGCGCTCCAAGCATTCCTCCTCTCCCGCCCGGAGCAGACACCCCAGGGCTGCCAGCCCTAGTCCCACGAGGTCCAAACACTCTAGGGCATCAAGCCCTAGCCCTACTAGGTCCAAGCACTCTAGGATAATAAGTCCTAGCCCTCCCAGGTCGAAACATTCTAGGGCATCGAGTCCTAGCCCTCCCAGGTCTAAACACTCTAGGGTGATAAGTCCTAGCCCTCCCAGGTCCAAGCACTCTAGGGCATTGAGTCCTAGCCCTCCCAGGTCCAAACACTCTAGGGTAATAAGTCCTAGCCCTCCCAGGTCCAAGCACTCAAGGGCATCAAGTCCTAGCCCTCCCAGGTCCAAACATTCTAGGGTAATAAGTCCTAGCCCTCCCAGGTCCAAGCACTCTAGGTTAACGAGCCCTAGCCCTCCTAGGTCCAAACACTCCAGGGCAGCCACCCCTAGCCCACCGAGGTCTAAACACTCCAGGGTAATAAGTCCTAGCCCTCCCAGGTCCAAGCACTCTAGGGCATCAAGTCCTAGCCCTCCCAGGTCCAAGCACTCTAGGTTAACGAGCCTAGCCCTCCAGGTCCAAGCACGGTGGGCTGGGAACTCCGTCACCACCGCGGATAAAGCGTCGCGGTAAGGACGATTCTCCGCCGGCCAAGAGGAAGAAGAGTTCTCCGCCGCGAGCCAAACGGCGTGACTCGGCCAAACATCGGCGGTGATCCAGCTTACCTCGATGTCAACCGATCAGCAACGTAACAAACATGGCGGTGGTCCAGCTTACCTCGATGTCAACCGATCAGCAACGTAACAAACACCAGTGAGCCCACGAAGAGGATAACGTTAAAGGGTTTGAGAGTTGAGTTGTGCGTCGTTAGCAGATTGACCTGCTCTAACATCGTCGATGTAGAGAAGTGACTTGGTGTGTCTAGGAACACAGCCCGAGGCTTGATGTATGAATTGTGTGAAGGAAAGAGAGAGCAGCTTACCGAGGTTCACAAGTAGATAGGCGTACTCGTGGTGGAGAGCCGTTGATAGAACACAGGCCGCCCCGGTGGCCAAGTCAATTATCGCTAGCAGTAGAAACTGAAGTCACCGTTGGGCGTGGGTTCGAGTCCCATATAAGGCATGGGTTTTTGTAAATGTCCTTTCATCTATCATCTCTTCATCGTTTCATTATCATCCGCTCATTCGTACCCCCGTATAACCTAGCTGATGGTAGGGTTGTTAAGCAACATAAAAAAAAAAGATAGAACACAGAGGTGATTTAGACACACGAGGTTTAGACGTTTTGGCTGTTGCCTTGGTCACAGTGACTACCTACTCTACTGTAACCAAGGCAACAGCCGAAACGTCTAAACCTCGTGTGTCTAAATCATCTCTGTGTGCTATCAACGGCTCTCCACCACGAGTAGGCCTATCTACTTGTGAACCTCGGTAAGCTGCTCTCTCTTTCCCTCTCACACGATTCACAGATAGAACAGTGTATCATATATTATCCATGTTGTGGCGTTGAATCTGTAATTTTATTCAATATTAAAGACAATCACATAAATTTCACTCGCGATATTCCGTCTGATTACTTACGACCGGATAAGGTATTTGATTTCAATCAATCTTTCAACCGAAATAATTCATTACATTTTCTAATTCATGATAATGTAAAGACGAATTTTTTAATCATTCAAATTGATATTTATTGCACGTATCGAGTATATTTTATACAATTATCCAATTTTTGAGTTGACTGAAATTCATCTTTTGTTTAAGAATGGAGCTTAATATATTGTTTGAATTTTTAATACATTTCAACAACTGGTGTTTCAAATTTGAAGTGAAGTCCAATTTGAAGTGAATTAAAATTTGAGTTAATTGTTATACAAAATCTCTTTATTAGGAACAGGCTGCATTACTGAGTTTTGCATTCATTTGATTTCTTGCTTTTTTTGTGGCCTTTATTCCTCTACATCGCAAATAAAAGATGTTACACCTGGCACATAGGCAACTCTTGTTACGTGTATGTATTGCGGGTGAGTATCGTGTCTAGCATCAGCTAGGTTCCTCATAGCAGGTACAAGATGTTACACCTGGCACATAGGCAACTCTTGTTACGTGTATGTATTGCGGGTGAGTATCGTGTCCAGCATCAGCTAGGTTCCTCATAGCAGATACAAGATGTTACACCTGGCACATAGACAACTCTTGTGTCGTGTATGTATTGCGGGTGAGTATCGTGTCTAGCATCAGCTAGGTTCCTCATAGCAGATACAAGATGTTACACCTGGCACATAGGCAACTCTTGTTACGTGTATGTATTGCGGGTGAGTATCGTGTCTAGCATCAGCTAGGTTCCTCATAGCAGATACAAGATGTTACACCTGGCACATAGGCAACTCTTGTTACGTGTATGTATTGCGGGTGAGTATCGTGTCTAGCATCAGCTAGGTTCCTCATAGCAGATACAAGATGTTACACCTGGCACATAGGCAACTCTTGTTACGTGTATGTATTGCGGGTGAGTATCGTGTCTAGCATCAGCTAGGTTCATTATAGCAGATACAAGATGTTACACCTGGCACATAGGCAACTCTTGTGTCGTGTATGTATTGCGGGTGAGTATCGTGTCCAACATCAGCTAGGTTCCTCATAGCAGATACAAGATGTTACACCTGGCACATAGGCAACTCTTGTGTCGTGTATGTATTGCGGGTGAGTATCGTGTCTAGCATCAGCTAGGTTCCTCATTATAGCAGATACAAGATGTTACACCTGGCACATAGGCAACTCTTGTTACGTGTATGTATTGCGGGTGAGTATCGTGTCCAGCATCAGCTAGGTTCCTCATAAAAGATACAAGATGTCACACCTGGCACATAGGCAACTCTTGTGTCGTGTATGTATTGCGGGTGAGTATCGTGTCTGGCATCAGCTAGGTTCCTCATAGCAGATACAAGATGTCACACCTGGCACATAGGCAACTCTTGTTACGTGTATGTATTGCGGGTGAGTATCGTGTCTAGCATCAGCTAGGTTCCTCATAGCAGATACAAGATGTCACACCTGGCACATAGGCATCTCTTGTGTCGTGTATGTATTGCAGGTGAGTATCGTGTCTAGCATCAGCTAGATTCCTCATAGCAGATACAAGATGTTCCACCTGGCACATAGGCAACTCTTGTGTCGTGTATGTATTGCGGGTGAGTATCGTGTCTAGCATCAGCTAGGTTCCTCATAGCAGATACAAGATGTTTCACCTGGCACATAGGCAACTCTTGTGTCGTGTATGTATTGCGGGTGAGTATCGTGTCTAGCATCAGCTAGGTTCCTCATAGCAGATAAAAGATGTTACACCTGGCACATAGGCAACTCTTGTGTCGTGTATGTATTGCGGGTGAGTATCGTGTCTAGCTTCAGCTAGGTTCCTCGTAGCAGATACAAGATGTTACACCTGGCACATAGGCAACTCTTGTGTCGTGTATGTATTGCGGGTGAGTATCGTGTCCAGCATCAGCTAGGTTCCTCATAGCAGATACAAGATGTTCCACCTGGCACATAGGCAACTCTTGTGTCGTGTATGTATTGCGGGTGAGTATCGTGTCCAGCATCAGCTAGGTTCCTCATAGCAGATACAAGATGTTACACCTGGCACATAGGCAACTCATGTGTCGTGTATGTATTGCGGGTGAGTATCGTGTCCAGCATCAGCTAGGTTCCTCATAGCAGATAAAAGATGTTCCACCTGGCACATAGGCAACTCTTGTGTCGTGTATGTATTGCGGGTGAGTATCGTGTCTAGCATCAGCTAGGTTCCTCATAGCAGATACAAGATGTTACACCTGGCACATAGGCAACTGTTGTGTCGTGTATGTATTGCGGGTGAGTATCGTGTCTAGCATCAGCTAGGTTCCTCATAGCAGATACAAGATGTTACACCTGGCACATAGGCAACTCTTGTGTCGTGTATGTATTGCAGGTGAGTATCGTGTCTAGCATCAGCTAGGTTCCTCATAGCAGATACAAGATGTCACACCTGGCACATAGGCAACTCTTGTGTCGTGTATGTATTGCGGGTGAGTATCGTGTCCAGCATCAGCTAGGTTCCTCATAGCAGATACAAGATGTCACACCTGGCACATGGGCAACTCTTGTGTCGTGTATGTATTGCGGGTGAGTATCGTGTCTAGCATCAGCTAGGTTCCTCGTTATAGCAGATACAAGATGTTCCACCTGGCACATAGGCAACTCTTGTTACGTGTATGTATTGCGGGTGAGTATCGTGCCCAGCATCAGCTAGGTTCCTCATAGCAGATACAAGATGTTACACCTGGCACATAGGCAACTCATGTGTCGTGTATGTATTGCGGGTGAGTATCGTGTCCAGCATCAGCTAGGTTCCTCATAGCTGATACAAGATGTTACACCTGGCACATAGGCAACTCTTGTTACGTGTATGTATTGCGGGTGAGTATCGTGCCCAGCATCAGCTAGGTTCCTCATAGCAGGTACAAGATGTTACACCTGGCACATAGGCAACTCTTGTTACGTGTATGTATTGCGGGTGAGTATCGTGTCTAGCATGAGCTAGGTTCCTCATAGCAGATACAAGATGTTACACCTGGCACATAGGCAACTCTTGATACGTGTATGTATTGCGGGTGAGTATCGTGTCTAGCATCAGCTAGGTTCCTCATAGCAGATACAAGATGTTACACCTGGCACATAGGCAACTCTTGTGTCGTGTATGTATTGCGGGCGAGTATCGTATCCAGCATCAGCTGGGTTCCTCATTATAGCAGGTACAAGATGTTCCACCTGGCACATAGGCAACTCTTGTGTCGTGTATGTATCGCGGGTGAGTATCGTGTCCAGCATCAGCTAGGTTCCCCATAGCAGATACAAGATGTTACACCTGGCACATAGGCAACTCTTGTGTCGTGTATGTATCGCGGGTGAGTATCGTGTCCAGCATCAGCTAGGTTCCCCATAGCAGATACAAGATGTTACACCTGGCACATAGGCAACTCTTGTGTCGTGTATGTATTGCGGGTGAGTATCGTGTCCAGCATCAGCTAGGTTCCTCATTATAGCAGATACAAGATGTTACACCTGGCACATAAGCAACTGTTGTGTCGTGTATGTATTGCGGGTGAGTATCGTGTCCAGCATCAGCTAGGTTCCTCATAGCAGATACAAGATGTTACACCTGGCACATAGGCAACTCTTGTGTCGTGTATGTATTGCGGGTGAGTATCGTGTCTAGCATCAGCTAGGTTCCTCATAGCAGATACAAGATGTTACACCTGGCACATAGGCAACTCTTGATACGTGTATGTATTGCGGGTGAGTATCGTGTCCAGCATCAGCTAGGTTCCTCATAGCAGATACAAGATGTTACACCTGGCACATAGGCAACTCTTGTGTCGTGTATGTATTGCGGGTGAGTATCGTGTCTAGCATCAGCTAGGTTCCTCATAGCAGATACAAGATGTTACACCTGGCACATAGGCAACTCTTGATACGTGTATGTATTGCGGGTGAGTATCGTGTCTAGCATGAGCTAGGTTCCTCATTATAGCAGGTACAAGATGTTACACCTGGCACATAGGCAACTCTTGTGTCGTGTATGTATCGCGGGTGAGTATCGTGTCCAGCATCAGCTAGGTTCCCCATTATAGCAGATACAAGATGTTACACCTGGCACATAGGCAACTCTTGTGTCGTGTATGTATTGCGGGTGAGTATCGTACACTATACAAACGATCTACACAGGGAGAGGACAACTTCCAGAGACGAAAGTGAGTCATTTGAAAGCTGCCAGATCTTGAATATAACATCTTATATTTCGATTCATTTAATTATTCTCTTTTCACGTTATAATTATTATTCATTTATTTTGATTAGAATTATTCCAAGATTTGATTACTCAAATTTGTTTCTTGCTCTATTATTGTTGCAAATATGTTATTATTATATTTTTATATTTCTGTCAATCTTGGAACCAAAATCAACCAACTAAAATGAGTAATGACTTCAAATTGTAGCGTTTATGTTCTCGGCTGTTCAATATTGCTACTAGCGCTCGCTCTGTAGCGGTGATATGAACAAGCTTGGCCGGTAACGGCTTCTCAGTCGACCTAGTATATTTGCCATTGGCTTATTTGAGCTTTTGAAGCCGTTTCGAAGAAAATAATTTAATACATGTTCCTTATTAATAGAAATATTGGTGGAAAAATATTGCATTGTTAAATTCACGGTTTCCTAGATCCATTGGCATCAGATAAGGTTCATTTTATATGATCAAGGTGTGTAGAGTTTAGCTCATCTTAATGATGAGTCCAGTTACTAAGGGCCGGTATTACGAATCGATAGTTAGTGGATTGAGCAATAGTTAGCGGATTAACTTGTTATCACCCTCGGTTACATATGATATTTTCGTACCTTTAACAAATAGTTAGTGGATTAGTACTCAATTACGAATCGATAGTTAGTGGATTAAGCAATAGTTAGCGGATTAACTTGTCATCACCCTTGGTTACATATGATATTTTCGTACCTTTAACAAATAGTTAGTGGATAAGTACTCAATTACGAATCGATAGTTAGTGGATTAGGCAATAGTTAGCGGATTAACTTGTTATCACCCTTGGTTACATATGATATTTTCGTACCTTTAACAAATAGTTAGTGGATTAGTACTTAACTAAGATTCTTAAAACCGGGCCTAACTAAACTTCACCAGTGTGGGTCTAATGAGTATCAGGTATGCTCAGTGGCGTAACTTCAATACGAAGTGCCCTTGGGCAGGTATCATCTACAGTTTCAATGTACATTCGGAAGATTCAAAATTTGATCTACAGTAATCAAATTAAAAGTGTTTTTAATTGCAATTTCTGTACCCGTCGGTTGTCTATAACGGAATGTATGTTTCTAAGAGTTTCAATATGTTAACATTGACCAGCATTTACATTTTAGAAATTGTGACTTTTGTCAAATCCAATTTTAATTTATTTCATAAAGAGATTAATCACTCGCACTACACGTGGGGAAAATGGCCCCCAAATTGACTATCACCGTCCTTTATGAAATCGGACTCAACCACAATGGTGTTAGATTTTATAATAACTTACCAAAAGAATTGCAGAGCATCAATAATATACATACTTTCGAATCAAAAGTAAAATGTCATCTCATTGAAAAAGAATATTATTACACAACAGATTTTTATGTGAGGGTACGGTAACATGGCTTCTTGTTGGACTGTGAGAATATGACGAAAAATAACATGTAACATGTGTACTGTAAATAAATTATTATTATTGTTATTATATTTATATAAATGTGAAATCAGAAATTTACAAATAAATATGCACAATATATGTTTGTCATTTGTTACATTTTCTGTGTTCTCCTAATTCCATTTCCTTCACATTATTATTGAATACTTACTTCAAGAATTGTTGTACAATTTCAAGTGAACAATGAATGGAAGTATCATCTGATCTGGAAAAAGATCATGAACATTACAGTTTACATCAGACCAAGAGGAGAGAATTGAAAGATAAATTAATTGGCACAATTCCGTGAGATTGAACATAGAGACAGAGATTTACTCAAGACTTCCTCCATTTGCTGTTTGCCGTGTACTTGAGGCTAGATTTCTCTTCAATTTGTGCCTGCAATGAGAGAGACAGAGAATGTGAGAGAGAGAGAGAGATGCATATAGCTTGACCTACTACTACATCATGTTTGCCGTGTACAATGCTGGATTCAAAATGAATTTGTGCCTGCAATGGGAGGGAGAGAGACAGAGAGTGTGTGTGAGAGAGAGAGAGATGCATATAGCTTGACCTACTACTACATCATGTTTGCCGTGTACAATGCTGGATTCAAAATAAATTTGTGCCTGCAATGAGAGGGAGAGAGACAGAGAGTGAGAGAGAGAGAGAGATGCATATAGCTTGACCTACTACTACATCATGTTTGCCGTGTACAATGCTGGATTCGAAATAAATTTGTGCCTGCAATGAGAGGGAGAGAGACAGAGAGTGGGTGAGAGAGAGAGGTGCATATAGCTTGACCTACTACTACATCATGTTTGCCGTGTACAATGCTGGATTCGAAATAAATTTGTGGCTGCAATGAGAGGGAGAGAGACAGAGAGTGTGAGAGAGAGAGAGAGATGCATATAGCTTAACCTACTACTGCATCATGTTTGCCGTGTACAAAAGCTGGATTTTGCTTAAATTTTATCATTAGTTGAAAGTCGATTCGTATCAGGAGAACAGAATAGTTGGGGAAGGTATACGAAATTCAAGTTCGCATCAATACAAGTCTCATTCAAATAATTGTTTTGTGTAATTGCATAGGACATTGATTTGTAACTCTTTATATCTCAATCTTTCGAGGTATTTGAGTGAAGGAAGCAGGATAAAACAACTGAAATCAAACGCCCACACAACAATTATCATTCAGACACTTTTTATTATATCAACAACAGTAACACGTCAGTAGAATGATCCCTCCATATTCATTCTCGATCTGTTGATGTACGATCTTCATATCATTAGAGAGTTCGGTTAGAATTGCCCTGGCGGGTGCCAAGGAAAACGTCGCTGATTTATCGGAAAACGGACATTACCAGCCAATTTTCAGAAGTGACTTCTGAAATTAATTGCGAAAAGTCCGAAAGTACCTTAGTTACTTTCGGACCTTTCGCAATTAATTTCTATGGACTGGTGAGAGTTATGATGTTCTAGTATTTTTTTATGAGTATAACTTGATGGTCCCTAGATCCTTAGCAAATTTGACTTCACTCGCATCAGCCATTTCCAAAAAAGCGGTGTCTGTCTGTCATAAAAATTAATTGCGAAAGGTCCAAAAGTACCTTAGTTAACCCTGTACATTTTGGTCAAATTTTTTTGTCGCTTGAAATTTTTGGTTGAATTTCTCAGTTCTGTTGTTTTGTATGTGTAGTGTGATAAAATTGGAACACAAATCCGGTCTCCGTTCCTAAATCGAGTTTAATTTAAAGATTTTAGAGCGAAAAACAACTTAGTGTACTCACCATGGTAGAGTCCCATTTCATAGAATTCTGAAATCCTTCTTATTACTTTTCCATTAGCATTATTAGCAAAATTTCAACGGAATAACTCTTCTGAAATGTCCTCTTGTCTTCCTACAAAATTTTAGCCGAATCAAAAATGATGATTTTTTATGACTCTGAAAAGTGGCTGGAAATTGCAGTTTTTGGGAAATTCAGACACCTTTTTCTTGGAAATGGCTGATGCTAGTTTAGCCAAATTTGCTGAGGATTTAGGGACCATCGAGTTGTACTCTTAAAAAAATACTAGAACATCATAGCTCTCACCAGTTCATAGAAATTAATTGCGAAAGGTCCAAAAGTACCTTAGTACATGTACCCTGTACATTTTGGTCAAATTTTTTTGTCGCTCGAAATTTTTGGTTGAATTTCTCAGTTCTGTTGTTATGTATGTGTAGTGTGATGAAATTGGAACACAAATCCGGTCTCCGTTCCTAAATCGAGTTCAATTTAAAGATTTTAGAGCGAAAAACAACTTAGTGTACTCACCATGGTAGAGTCGATCCCATATTATAGAATTCTGGAATCCTTCTTATTACTTTTCCATTAGCATTATTAGCAAAATTTCAACGGAATAACTCTTCCGAAATGTCCTCTTGTCTTCCTACAAAATTTTAGCCGAATCAGAAATGATGATTTTTTATGACTCTGAAAAGTGGCTGGAAATTGCAGATTTGGGAAATTCAGACACCTTTTTCTTGGAAATGGCTGATGCGAGTATAGCCAAATTTGCTGGGGATTTAGGGACCATCAAGTTATACTCTTAAAAAAATACCAGAACATCATAGCTCTCACCAGTTCATAGAAATTAATTGCGAAAGGTCCAAAAGTACCTTAGTTAACCCTGTACATTTTGGTCAATTTTTTTGTCGCTTGAAATTTTTGGTTGAATTTCTCAGTTCTGTTGTTATGTATGTGTAGTGTGATAAAATTGGAACACAAATCCGGTCTCCGTTCCTAAATCGAGTTCAATTTAAAGATTTAGAGCGAAAAACAACTTAGTGTACTCACCATGGTAGAGTCCCATTTCATAGAATTCTGAAATCCTTCTTATTACTTTTCCATTAGCATTAGCAAAATTTCAACGGAATAACTCTTCTGAAATGTCCTCTTGTCTTCCTACAAAATTTTAGCCGAATCAAAAATGATGATTTTTTATGACTCTGAAAAGTGGCTGGAAATTGCAGTTTTTGGGAAATTCAGACACCTTTTTCTTGGAAATGGCTGATGCGAGTATAGCCAAATTCGCTGAGGAATTAGGGACCATCAAGTTATACTCTTAAAAAAATACCAGAACATCATAGCTCTCACCAGTTCATAGAAATTAATTGCGAAAGGTCCAAAAGTACCTTAGTTACCCTGTACATTTGACCAAATTTTTTTTGTCGCTCGAAATTTTGGTTGAATTTCTCAGTTCTGTTGTTATGTATGTGTAGTGTGATAAAATTGGAACACAATCCGGTGCTCCGTTCCTAAATCGAGTTTAATTCAAAGATTTTAGAGCGAAAAAAATCTGGAGTGTACTCACCATGGTAGAGTCCCATTTCAATGAAATTCCTGGAATCCTTCTAATTACTTTTCCATTAGCATTATTAGCAAAATTTCAAAGGAATAACTCTTCTGGAATGTCTTTCTTCTGTCTTACCTACAAAATTTAGGCCGAATCAAGAATGATGATTTTTTATGACTCTGAAAAGTGGCTGGAAATTGGCAGTTTTTGGGAAAATTCAGACACCTTGTTCTTGGAAAGGGCTGATGCGAGTATAGCCAAATTTGCTGAGAGATTTAGGGACCATCAAGTTATACTCTTAAAAAAATAATCAGAACATCATAGGCTCTCACCAGTTCATTAGAAATTAATTGTCGAAAGGTCCAAAGTAACCTAGACCCTGTACATTTTGGGTCAAATTTTTTTGTGTCTGCTTGAAATTTTGGTTCGAATTTCTCAGTTCTGTTGTTATGTAGTGTAGTTGTGATAAAATTGGAACACAAAATCCGATCTCCGTTCGCCTAAATCGAGTTCAATTTAAAAGATTTTAGAGCGAAGAAAACAACTTAGTGTACTCACCATGGTAGAGTCCCAGATTATAGAATTCGTGGAATCCTTCTAATTACTTTTCCATTAGCATTATTAGAAAAGTTTCAACGGAATAACTCTTCTGAAATGTCCTTTTGTCTTCCTACAAAAGTTTAAAGCCGAAGCAAAAATGATGATTTTTCATGACTCTGAATAGTGGCTGGAAATTAGCAGTTTTTTGGGGAAATTCAGAACAACCTTTCTTCTTGGAAATGCTGATGCGAGTATAGCCAAATTTGCTGAGGATTTAGGGACCATCAAGTTATACTCTTAAAAAAATACTAGAACATCATAGCTTTCACCAGATCATAGAAATTAATTGCGAAAGGTCGAAAAGTACAGTAAGTACCCTGTACATTTCCGTCAAAATTTGTGTCCTCTAATTCATTGTTGAATTTCTCAGTTCTATTGTTATTTATTCATATGGTCATCAAATTATATTATATCAAATAATATTCATATGGTCATGGAAGCACCAATAAGAACCATGGTGACTTCATAGTTTCATTATCATCCGCTCATTCGTACTCCCGTAGAACCTAGCTGTTGGTGGGGTTGTTAAGCAGCATGAAGAAATAAATGTACACATCTTTCTCATTCCTTTATATATATACAAATATAATCAATCAATCGAATAATAGTATATCACAATAACATGTAAATATGTAGCCTTGGTTATGACAAGAGGCAAGCATTCGGGGTTCCAACGAGAAACGCGAATTGTTTGTTAAGTGTTTTCAACCTACAATATATTCACGTTTTATCGTCATCACGAGTTCAAAAAAAACATTGTTATTATCGCAAATTTTCTTTAAAAAAAAACGTGATTTCGGCAATTTCCCTCGATTGTCTCTTTTTACTCACAAATACAGTGAAACCTCTACGCATCGTTCCCGGATCCATCGTTTTCCTGCTTGTATCATTCATGTTGTCTCACCCCACTCCCATGTAATCAATGTTAAATTTTCCTGCATGGATGGTTTTATTTTCCTGGTCCCTTGAAAAACGATGGATAGACGTTTCACTACATTGCAAAATGCAGAAATATAAAAAATCGACTTGAATGAAGACTTTCACCACTAATTCACCGCTTTAATCAATTAAAAAACGAAACTTCGTCCTCAATGCGCCCCGAATGCTTGCGGCATGTTACGTTGCATAAGTAGGGTTATGTTGCTTGAGATTCTACACGACCTCCTCCAAGGTCAGGTCGAAGCGGTCTTCTTCTTGGCTGAGCACCGCGTCGATGTTGAAGCTGGCCGCGTGGAGCGTGATCAGAAGCCACGACGCACCTGTTGAGCAACGAGAACTTCAATCAATCGCAATTCAGACACGATCTTTTCTTTCTTATATTATTATTATTGAACTCTTACAAGTGCACATAAATACGCGGTGGCAAGTTCCCTATCTATCCTATCCTATCGCCTCCCTAACCTTCTGCCGGAATTGTTTTATTCCTATTTCATCCCTCACGAATATACTTCTACTAAGCCCATTCCAGTCCCTGCCTGTCCTATTCAAGAAAGAGAATTTACCGACATCTAATCTAGCCCCCTTTACAACGACCGCTCTATCATGACTTGGCCTGCCCCCGTACCCTAGCTCATTCCTTTCAATCAGCCTATTCAACTCCCCCGGCCCCCCCTCTCCTTCCATCGCCCTGAAGAAATTACATATCCGATGCGTTTAACGACGCACTGTCATGATAGTGCAGATCTAATGGCGTCGGATGGATGATTAATGCGATGATGGGATGATGAGATGAAGGTTCTTGGGTAATGGGAAGGAAGCGGTCATGGCCGACTTATTGTAGGAACCATCCCGGCATTAGCCTAGACTACAGAGGGAAACCATGAGAACCCCCTGTAAAGATGGTCGGCGGCGGGGATCGAACCTCGCCTCCCGGATCACATGAAGCGAGCGCATTAACCACTGCGTTGCATGTGCCAGGAATGTTTATTCTCTCTCGCAAATAAACAAGGCAGACGCAGAATGTGCGTTGTGTGATGAGCGAGATGTCTATGGAATATAATTGAAGACTCCACACACCTTGACGCAAATAAAATATATTCAATTCGGCCAATTTCTAATCTAGGGAGCCGTGAATCTATCACTGCAACAATTTTCTGCTATTATTTCTATCTATTCGATGAATAAAAAACATGTATTACATTATTTTTTTCGAAAACGGTTGGTCCGAATTGCATACAAATTTTTGATTATGTGTATCACTTCCGTGTTTATATTTGTGTAAAATTTGAATTATATTGGAGAGGTTTATTTTTCAATTTTTTTCTGCCCGGCCTAATCTTATGGTATTTTGATAATGTTTTCAAAAATGTTCCAACAAAATTGACGCAAAAACTACACAGTTCCAAGTTGGATAAGTTTGCGTGTACCGAAAAAGTTTCATGTCGATCGGTCAAACCCTGCAACCTGTGCAGTGCTCACAAACAGACAGACAAAGCTCCGTAAGAGTCTTCGCCAACGCTCACGTAACAAAGTACTCACCGAGGACCCAGAACAGCACCTGTCCCGCGCCGGCCCAGTAGTACACGGGCATCGAGCAGGCGGCCACGGCGCAGTACTGCTGGGCCAGCGTGAGCTCGCGCCCCAGCACGACCAGCGGCTTCTCTCGCTGCTTGAGGCTCAGCACGTAGCAACCTCCCAGGCTGGCGGCCACCACAATCAGCAGCAGCGGGCTGGTGATCCTAGACAAACAATCATTCACCAATATATATATATTGGGTTTAACAACGCACTGTTATAATAACGCAGATCTAATGGCGTCGGATGGATGATTAATGAGATGATGGGATGATGAGATGAAGGTTCTTGGGTAGTGGGAAGGAAGCGGTCATGGCCGACTTATTGTAGGAACCATCCCGGCATTAGCCTGAACTACAGAGGGAAACCATGAAAAGCCCCTGTAAAGATGGTAGGCGGCGGGGATCAAACTGGGTTCGGAATTCCCCTCGCCTGCCGGATCACATGAAGCGAGCGTGTTAACCACTGTGCTACATGTGCCAGTATCATTAATCAAATACGAGAGATCAACTGACTTCATCATAATAAAAAGCAGGTGTGCCGACTCAGTCTTCCAATTGGAGGACGTCCGCCGTCATAGAGGTCCCATTTGCCTGCAACTATCGCTTTTCATATTGAACTACTGAACACGGCTCAATAGGCTCAACATGGGAGGGATAGAGAGATGAGGCACCATCTCAAGACAGCTAACAAACGCAACTCGCAGCGCACCTAGATGACCAACGCAACCCTCAGTGCACCTAGACGACCAACGCAACCCTCAAGACAAGCAACGCAACCCTCAAGACAAGCAACGCACCCCGCAACGCACCCGCCTCGTACTCACAGGCAGTAGACGACGAGACCGAGGAACACGAACAGGTAGTTGCTCTGGAAGTACTCGATGTTGCGCATGACGCGGTTGCTGAGGCGCGGGAAGCTGGTCGGGGCGCGGAAGTTGGCCGTGTTGACGAACGTGGTCCATGGCCGGACGTTCTCGCGGCGCTGGCCCAGCCACTCGCGGGCCGCCGGGACCGTCAGCGCCGCCGTCTTCGGGTTGAAGTTGAAGAACCTGACGGACAAGCGGGGACCATTTCGTGTTACTCGGTAGCAAACGGTTGCCGTTGGGCATGGGTTCGAATCCCGCACAAGGCATGCGTCCTTCCACTTATCATCACTTCATAGTTTCATAATCATCTGCTCATTCGTACCCCCGTATAATCTAACTGTTGGTGGGGTCGTTGAGCAAACAATAATAAATCAAACAAATGGTTGGGGTTAGTGGTCAAGGTTGGTGCCCTGACCTCCAGAGATGGCTGACCTCCAAAGATGGTTTTTGCATACGTTGTTTGGGAGGGGGGTTGCTGGAGGGGGGATTTTTGTTGGTTAGGTCAGGGGGTAGGTTGATGCCATTGTTAGGGAGGGGGGGGGGGGGGTAAAATGTCGGTTAGGTTAGTAGGGGAGGTTGGGGAAAACAACACAAATAGGCGTGCTCAGTGTCTATTATTTTTTTTATTATCATTATTGAAACTCTTACAATTGCACATAAATGCGCGGTGGCAAGTTCCCTATGTATCCTTTCCTATCGCCTCCCTAACCTTCTCACGGAATAGCTTTTATATAGAATAGTCCTGAATAGATTTTAGCGAGATATCGATTCTTTATCATCTGGTTTCTCCAGTTAATTTTATATTTATTCACACTTTATGAAACAATTGTTCATGCAATCGGCTCATTGTCAAGTCGACACGAACTTTAACCCACCTAACGCAAGCCACGACTAAAAACCCTGTAGGCCTAACCTATAGGCTACGATAACATTCTGAAGAGGTAGAGATACGGTATAGACCTATTTACCGCGTTTAATACAACCAACTTCCTTCCTGTATGATACAACACAGAACATAACCTCTATGATATTACAAAAATAACGGGGAAGATTGGTTAGATTAGGTCATGTTTACGAATTGGCTGCAAGAGCCTAACCTAGAAGTACCTAGGGCCTACTGCTTATTTGTAGAAAAAAAGGCAGTGGGCTTTTTATCAAGTTGCATAATTTTCTGATAATGGGTCTATAAATATTGGTGACGTTTCCAGTGTTGACTCAATTTGAGTTTATAGGGTTCAATGATTCAGCCTAGGCCTAGCCTAAATGTCAAACATTTCAATATTTTCCACAACGTTAGTAAATATTTACCCTTTATTAGGAGGAATGTTCGGATTCATTGACCCCGAGACATTTACTGATACATCAGCCATTATTTTCAACTTTCAATCGCATAAAATAATTAAATGTTATATAATACTAGAATATTCTGACAGATTCTGACATTTGCCAACTACACACTAGGCCAATCAGGGCCATCTAGTACGTCACACATGTTAATCAGCCTGTTCCACGGTCTTCTAGACTGATCGACGAACGACGTCTATACGCACGCCATTCAATGACCTTGACAAGAAATCAACACCTTATTTCGTACGATTGAATGTAAAGAAATATAGAAGAAATCTGATCGGGATATTTTAGAGCACTTTTGATACGCTCCGTTCAGTGCTGTCATGTTGCCTGGATTACGAAACACTTTCGTGCTTTTAGACACTTGTACGTGCTATTTGGAGCATGGTAACAGTCTGTACAAGGGTTGGCGGACGTACACCAACGTAACAAAATAAATTTGGGCATGAATAAAGTGAAAGACATTATTCAGTACGTTCTTCACGACGATTCACGGCATATTATTTATTATCTTATTCAAAATTGACATATTCCAGCGGTAGCTGTGAGAGTCTATTGCGTTACACAATTGAGATTTTATTTTTAATTTTGTTATATTGGTTGACTGCAAGCAGATAAGTTTTGACGTTTGAAGTTTGTACTTTGTAATCTAATGCGGAAATTCCTAAGAAAGATGATGCAACTGTTGTTTTTATTTTTTATTTACCCTTGTTTTCAATATATTTCATGAATATGTAGGCCAAAACTTGATACTTTATAATGTTTTTAAAATTAGCTTATTTCCGACACATGTTTAACATTCAATTAAAGGCTGGTGTAATCTGCGCAACAAATTAGAAATATTTATTTTCTGATCTGTCATTTCAGTTCTCCGAAGTGACGTCACGGCGCCTATCCATGGCCAATTCCATTATCATACAAAGAAAGATGGCTGAATGAAGTAATGTGAATAATAATATCGTGGGAATTATTACTAAAATGGATACAAATAACAAATCTACTCTCTTAATTCACTCAAACTGGTACAATTCGTCGAAATCAGAATCTTGTAAGAGTGCAAATTTTAGTAAATATTGTGGAGTTTTCAAGAAAACAGCTGTGAAAGAAGTGCCTGGACGATATAGAAAAAATAAAAACCCAATGTTACGTGGATTTTGCATCAGAAAAACGTGTGAACAATTGGATTTTCATAACAGTTGTTTTATTGAGCAAGTTATTCCTCGCAGTTCCAACGCCAGACAATAAATCATCTTCGGATGTTTCAGAGAACCAAAATTCTCAGTGTAAATATGTGTTTCAAGGACATGACTTTTTCGTGCCTGATAATGAAATAGGCTGTACCCTGGGGCTTATAATCTACGTTTCAACAATGTTGAACTAGCCTACTCGGTTGGATCCTAATAAACAATAAATCGTGATCAGAAGTTACATTTCTTGTCAAATAATGGACCTAACTGGAATTCGACTAAATTGTAGTTCTACCAACAACAAAAACCAAATCCCAAGTGTACAACCTTTCCGTAGTTTGTCGACCGCGTCAATTATCCCTACCAAAATGGTTCATTTCCCGTTTGTGCGTCTCGGCGATAACAAAATGGAAGCGGCTTCGGTTTATCCAAGTGTCAACCATCTGTCAAAACCAAACACGGCAGAAAAAATAAACTTATTTCGAAATTTCTCAAAGAGCTGTCATCAGCTTCCTGCTTCGATCGGTGGATTCGTCGGTTCGAAAAGTCGAGGTAACTCGGGTATAAACATTCGTGAACCGCGTCAGATCTGGGATCTTGTCGACCCGATATTTCGACGAGTCAGCGAGTTTGTTAATTCGAACCATAACCTGCTCGGTAATTATTGTCCCGACAATTCGACTCTGGCGTTCATCCTCTCTAACGGTAACAGCTGTCGTGTCAAGCCTCAAGTGAAACCTACCGAGCCTAGTCCAAGCAAGCACGGCGAGCCTATCGTGATACAAACAACCGAACAAATACTATCTAGTCCACCAATATACATTAACATCAGCGATCATTGTCTCTCGCAAGTATCGCATCCTTTACCTTTGTTAGCCGAACCCATTTCATATTCGTACGTTTCGAACGAGCCTATTAATAACGTTCAGTTACAGTCCTCAGAACCTCCGCGGGCCGAATTAAAGCTAGCCGAGGAACCCGTTGTTTTATACACCATCGTCAAGCACCCTGCGTCATCGAAACCAGAAGAAGTCGCGGTAAAGTGCAAGACAACGTCCGAAGAACCTTCAAAACCTATCCCCATATCAGCGAGTGATCACAAGTCTTACGCAGAAGTTGCTAAAATGTGTCGCAACTCGGCCCAGCCGTTTTACGGTAAAAACGAGTGGAGAAAATCGAATAACTCGCGACGTAAAAACAATTATTTCGGAAACATTCGTAGTAATAAATCGAATCAACGTGCGGCGGATAATTCTAATTGGCGAGAACAGAACTGCGAGATGAAAGACGTGAGGAGAGACGTCGCGCCCAAGTACAGACCGCCGTCGCAGAGTCTCGACGCCAAGTCGAATCGTCACGGCTACCAGAAGCGGGGTCGGTACGACGCGGTCGTCGATCGTCGTCACGGTAAGGACAGGTCGCACAAGCCGTGGCGCGTCGTGCACGAGAAACATCCCAACTACGACATTAACCGTTGCGCCGAAACGTTGACCGACGCTACTTCTTGCCAGTACGACGACTCGAAAGACAGCTGTAAAAACTGGCGATGTCGTCAGCATTCGAACAAACCTAGTCCCAAAGGAACGACCGCTAAATCAGTTCACGGTTTTAATATATCTCCGAAAAACAGAATCAAAACGTCTTTCGAAAAATTCGTTAAAATACCGTGCGAGATAGTTTCGCGAGGACTGTATCCCGACCGTTCCGCTGAGGAGTCGGGGGGCGTTAAGACCGGGGGGGGTCGGCTCCCCCGACCACCTCAACAACTTCCGCCGCCGCTCGTTCTCCGAGAACAAGGACGCGCTGCTGGCGATGGTGTCGCGCGCGGCGGGTTGCGTCGGGGGCCGGGAGAGCGCTGTGGGATCGGGGCGGAGCTTGTCCGAGTGCTCGGCCGACAGCGAGGACAGTTTCGTGATCTTCGGAGACGACGGAGACGACTGCGAGACGCTGGACAGCGACGAGACGGGGTCGGAGAGCGAGTGGAGCGAGTGCGACTCGGAGGTGAGCGTTGATATCTACGTGCTGTCGAGGTGTTTAGATCTGATAGAGAATATTAGCCAATCACAGGCACATGCAGCGCAGTGGTTGCAAATTATATTGGAGTGATTTCATTTTTCAATTTTTTCTGCTCAGCCTTATGGTGTTTTTAGAAACTTTGAGATGATTCATTTCACAAATGGTCCGACCGATTTGACCAAAAAAACTATAGTTCTAAGTTGGATAGGTTTGCGTGTACAGAAAAAGCTTCATGTCGATCGGTCAAACCCTGCAACCTGTGCAGTGTTTACAAAAAAAAAAAGCTCCGTAAGAGTTGAGTGGAAATCTTCGCTAACGCTCATCTGATAGGCCTAAGGTACCGGTATTTCTAGTTTCATCAACTGAACCAAAGATGTTCAATTACTTCCGATTGATTACCGGTACTAGATAAATGAATTGTGTAAAAGGTGAAGAGAGAACCGCAGCTTACCGAGGTTCACAAGTAGATAGGCCTACTCATGGTGGAGAGCCGTTGAGAGAACACAGAGGTGATTTAGACACACGAGGTTCAGACCTTTCAGCTGTTGCCTTGGTTACAGTAGAGTAGACAAACGCAGAATGTGCGTTGTGTGATGAGCGAGATATCTATAAAGTAGAGTAGGTTAAAGGCAACAGCCGAAACCTCGTGTGTCTAAATCGTCTCTGTGTTCCCTCAACGTGAGCTCTCCACCGTGAGTATGCCTATCTTTTTGTGGACCTCGGTAAGCTGCTGCTCTCTCTTTACCTTTACACAATACATATATCAAGCCTCGGGCTATGTTCCTGTACACACCATTACCGGGCCTAGGACGTTCCAGTCTCTCGGGCCTGGGACGTGATAGACGTTAGGACGCCCCCTTCAGCCGTGCGTCGTGTTACAGAGCGGTGACGAGGACCAGAGGAAGGTGTCGCTGCTGTGGCTGGCCGTCGACTACGACGACGCGATCGTGTCGCCGCGTCTCAAGGAGGTCAACGCGCGCTGGGATCTCGCGTCAAACGTCGACCAACAATCGCGCGGCGATCCGTCAACCAAGAAGGTATTTATATAACTAGGCCTAGTTTTGTGGAAAATTTTTGTACAAATTTTCGAAAGCTTGAAAATTGAATCACATTTTCATTCTCTAACTTTTCAAGAAAGCGTCGCCATTATCTTTGAATTGGCGCTCAAAATTATGGCTGAACTAGCAAGTTAGTAAACTTTTTCACCGCTAGGTGAGCTATGACCTTAAGCAGCTTGGTCTCCACAATAGCTCTTTCACTAGATCGCTCAACACTTTCCTGACTAGCAATTGTTTTTATACTATTGACGAGTCTTGGAAATACCGGTACTCTTAGTTGTAACTTCTAGGCCTATTGTTATTGGATTTGTTATTGTTGACTGTCTGAATATCATGTAATTGATCAATTTGAGGACAATAAATATTATCATTATTATTAGGTCAGCGGAGTTAGCAGGCTAGATTCTGGAACGATTTGCTAGATTCTAGCGGAATTGGCCGCTTGCGAGCGCGCGCTCGAAGTTGGAACGCCAATTCGACAATGCTAATCTAGCGCTAGCTAAGCGCCTAATTCCGCGACTTCTATGACTACGTATATCACACGGTCGGGAAAAGGTTCACGCTGAAATGGTTTACAGATGGTGATAGACCTGTTGGTTTCGGTGTAAAACACTTTAGTTCCAATCCAGTTTGGCAAGTGGATTGGAGAACTCGATACGATTGATATACACGTCAAACCGATTCAGGGTAACCTTGAACGCGGGCGATAAATCGATCCTTGATGAATTCCAGCTTCGTTATCGATTAAATCCCGACTTACGTCACCAATATCCAATATGTACCAATATATATACCAATATATATGCCAATATAATTCCAATATATACATCAGTATAATGACTTACGTAAATATTCAAAATGGCTGGCGCTGAAACGTTTCAACCGCGGTTTTGACAAAGTATTTCTGAATTATTGTGATATAAACTCATTTGTTGAACCGTTTCAGCCTGAACTGGTTTGACTAAACCGTTTCCCGACCATGTGATGTACGTAGTCCATGTATGACATCACAGTAACGAGAACGAGAGAGTCCTTACGTTGACCGCTTGTTTCAGGTGACCTTCTCCTCCCGTCCCGCGGCAGTCCACCGCATGGTGCAGTGGGACTTTGCGTACCGCGCGGCTCGATGCGGACCCTGGGAGCAGCTGGCGCGCGACCGGGAGAGGTTCAGGCAGCGGGTCGCGCGATGCGAGGTCACGCTGGCTCCCGTACTAGAGCCCGGGCACAGGCGGGGGGTCGAGCGGCGCAACCTACAGCTTACCTCGAGGTCAGTACAGCGGGCGGGGTTTCCCAAACTGAAGGCCCATACACGATTAAACATAACCGTAAACTTGGGAACTTACTAATTGTTTGTCGTACGGTATTTCTCGTTACTGTTCACGACAACATTGAACTTGGTACTTAACAGTAGCAGTAACGTAGAAGATTAAAACGGTCCAAGTTTTCATCCAAGTTCTCGGATTCACGGGGTTGATTACAAGTTCTTGGATCGTCTAAATGGAAAACTTGAACAAAAAACTTCTATTCAACCCTGGAATTCAACCTTTCATCCAAGTCATTTTGTTTAGGAAATTCCTATATATCGTTCAACCTTTGATGAAACCAACCAATCAAAGGCTAATACCATTGGTAACCAAGGGTAATAACAAGCTAATCCACTAATTATCGCTTAATCAACAAATATATTATTCATAAAACCGGGCCTTGGTACTTAGCACAAACTTGGTACTTTACAGTAGCAGTAACGTAGAAGTTTACAAACTCCAATATTAGTTTCTCAAGTTTACGTACAACGTAGGAATCGACTTTCAAACGTAGGAATGTGACGCATGTAGCCTAGAACGGGGTTGTAAAATAACATGTGATCGCACACGTCACTGATACCGTATTAATAAACGTAACGAGGCTGTCAAGTGGTTAACGATTGCGATACGTGTTTCAGGCCAACCACCAGCTTACCTTGAGGGCCGCCACGAGCACGGAAATGAAGATCTACACCAGCGTCGCGACTTCTGATTGGTCGACGTGGCACGAACACACCGCGACGACGACCGCATAACGCTCTGATTGGTCGGAAGAAAACGCTTCGATATCGCGAGAGACATGTGAAAATAGCGATTGATATAAAAGTGATGAAATTTTAAAGTGCATTAATACAAGTTTTTCTTCGTGTTTCAATAAATTTGATGTTGTTTGATGAGCATGTTTTTGAAAATGCAACAAAATGCTACAAACGTATTTGCGTTATAAACGCTGTATTCAGAATAAATTGGCTAGCCTCACGGCGTACGAGATACATGAAATAACGTACACCGAAGAACTTTGGAAAAACACGTGGATGCGGGACACACCAAACATAAACAACAAAAAAAAAAATCCGATAAGATAAATAGGCCTAAGATGAAATCCGGCGATTCTCCAAAAAAAACGAACTGCGAAAGTGAATCCGGCGATACGCCGATGAAATAAACACCGAGAAGAAGGATATTCTCAGACATGATGGTATTTCATCATCATTGGAGGGGAATATCCCCCCACTATTTGAATCCGTCATCGCAGCTCCACCCTGAATCGTCCTGCTACTCGGGTCTCGCCTCCCAGTACAGTTAGGCCTACCTTATATAATAACTTTTCTGTTGTACGTTATTTTCGGTGTACTTTTTTTTAAAAACGTATATATGCTTGAAAATACACATTTGTTAACCGTATACGCGTGACAATTAAGCGATGTGTATAAATGGTTATTACTTTTACTATCTTGGAGGTATTGAAAATATCTATGTTTCCTCGTTTTCAGAATTTCGATATCTCGTACCGTTCAGAAGTGATCACCAAAGAACTGATATTCCGCTAAATTGAATCCCGTGGACTATCAAAATATAAAATGAAAAATGATTGATTACACCTGTTGCTCAAAGCAGAAGAGTAAACGAACCTTTAGTGTTACCGCTTGCTGTCTTGCCATTGGTCGGAACACTTCTTACGTGGCCAATCAGAGAGAAGCAACTGCTTGCTCGTAGCCGTCGTGCCATTGGTCGGAACACTTCTTACGTGACCAATCGGAGGGAAGCAACTGCTTGCTCGTAGCTGTCGTGCGATTGGTCGGAACACTTCTTACGTGGCCAATCAGAGAGAAGCAACTGCTTGCTCGTAGCTGTCTTGCGATTGGTCGGAACACTTCTTACGTGACCAATCGGAGGGAAGCAACTGCTTGCTCGTAGCCGTCGTGCCATTGGTCGGACTCGATCAAGGTTGTCGCTTACTGTCTTGCGATTGGTCGGACTCGATCAAGGTTGTCGCTTACTGTCTTGCGATTGGTCGGACTCGATCAAGGTTGCCGCTTGCAGTCTTGCGATTGGTCGGAACACTTCTTACGTGACCAATCGGAGGGAAGCAACTGCTTGCTCGTAGCCGTCGTGCCATTGGTCGGACTCGATCAAGGTTGTCGCTTACTGTCTTGCGATTGGTCGGACTCGATCGAGGTTGCCGCTAGCTGTCGTGCGATTGGTCGAAATCAGAGTGTTACCAATGACCTAATCTCTAAACCTGTTTTATTCGTATGTCTAGAATTTACTGTACTTATTATATTATATGTACTATGTGAAATATGACAATTATCAACTATTAATGGTGAATAATAAATGGGTTCTTACGGTCGTTAACGTTGACCTTCAATTGTATTATGTTTCACCTTTGTTGACCTCTCGACCAGACTTCCCGGTTTTCCTTGTTTTGAACTTTCTATCCCGGTGTCCCGGAATATGTTCTCGGGACCATCAAATGTCCCGGTTTTATGATAAATGGAAGAACTACATAAAATGGGTATTTCTTCATACATTAAGATTTTCCATCTTTACTTCACTTCTATTTATGAATTTTAAACACTGAACTATTAACATTTCACAACTTATTTCATAGAATTGACGCCCTCGTTAGCTCAGTCAGCTGAGGCACCGCTTCAGAGACTGAAGCCACTGTTGGGCGTGGGTTCGAGTCCCGCATAAGGTATGGGTTTTTGTGAACGTCCTTTCACCCATCATCACTTTGCATCGTTTCATTATCATCCACTCATTTGTACCCCCGTATAACCCAGCTGTTGGTGGGGTCGTTAAGCAAACAATCTAATAAACTCCTAGCATTTCAGAGTACATAGTTGTAATTGTTATTCGTTGCTTCGTGGTTCACCTTGCGTTCATGCTTGGGCTTCACCACTGAAAACGATTTGGTAAAATTACTGTGACACTGAGCACGCTTATTTGTGCTTCTTTTCCCCAACCTCCCCGGGGACTAACCTAACCGACATGTTACATCATCCAGCACCTCCTCCCCCCCTAACCTAACCAACAAAAATCACCCCCTCCCAAATATCATGCAAAAACCATCAGATTCAAGTGAGTTTTAAAACTATAAAAACCAACAATTCTCAACCTCCCGTAACTTTTTCTGAAAGATATAAACAAGATCTTTCAGAAAAGACCAAAACATTGAAAATCAAACACCAATTGGCGATGCTCAGTGTCGCAGTAAAATCACCAAAGATTTCTGTAAAAATAGTCAACACCAATTCACCACTTTCAGCTATTTAAAACCAAACATTGGGTTTCTAATTCACCCCATAGCTTGCCAGTGTCCATGGCGCCACGCGTTACCAACCCATCCATAGTCCAGCCATTCCGCTCCTTGCACTTTACAGTTCAAGCAATTCTCAGACGATGGATGGCGCCGGAACGTTCATTCCCCACACTGCAGCGGCAACCTCAACGCTGCAACGTTCTAATCCTCACCGATACCGGTACTTCTTGTGTTTCGCTATCATATAAACACGCGAATGAACCTCAACGCTGCAACGTTCTAATCTTCACCGCTACTTCTTGTGTTTCGCTATCATGTAAACACGCGAATGAACCTCAACACTGCAGCGTTCTAATCCTCAACGCTACTTCACACGCACGTTCACTGAACAGTTACCTTGTATTTATACCGTCACTCCCCACACTGTAGCGGCAGTCTGCCAGAACGAAGCTCGACACTGCAACGTTCTAATCTTCACCGCTACTTCTTGTATTCCGCTAACATATAAACACGCCAATAAACCTCAACACTGCAACGTTCTAATCACCGCTACTTCTTGTGTTCCGCCAACATATGAACCGTCACCTCATATTTATACCGACACCGAAACGTGCACTCCCCACACTTGAGCGGCAGTCCACCCGAATGAACCTTCCCGTGAGATTTCAACGCTCCCGCCGTCCTGAACCTGACCGAACACTCCTCGCACGCGAACGGCAACTCTCCGGAGTGAATCAACGCGTGCGACCCGAGCGCTCCGGACGACCGACACTGATACGGACACGCGTCGCACTTGAACGGCAGTTCCCCGGCGTGAATCAGCATGTGAGCTCGCAGCGCCCCGGCCGTCCGACACTTGCGGGAGCACTGCTCGCAGCCGAAGGGCCGCTCGTTGGCGTGGATCAGCATGTGGACCGTCAGCGCCCCCGACTTCCTGCACGCGTACGGACACTGGCGGCAACGGAAGGGACGGTGGTCCGTGTGGATCATGACGTGGCGGTTCAGGTCGCCGCTCGTACGACACTTGTAGGGACACTTGTCGCAGCTGTACGGGGACTCTCCCGTGTGGATCATCAGGTGGGTTTTCAGCTGCGACGGCCACGGGGCTTTGAAGCCGCACACGTGGCAGGTTGCGTCGGGTCTCGCACGTTTCGTCTTGGTTCGGGAAGGTTCTGGTGCATTGTGCACACTCGTAGCTGATGTTTGCTGATCGGGATCGGCGACGTCTTCTGCGGCTTTATTGTCGGTCGTGTCGACGTCTGCTTGGTCGTCGGACGCTGCACATACAGACCAATTGTTACATTGTTTGATTTGATGTCGGGTTTAACGACGCAATGTTATGATAGCGCAGATCTAATGGCGTCGGATGGATGATCAATGAGATGAAGGTTCTTGGGTAATGGGAAGGAAGCGGTCATGGGCGACTTATTGTAGGAACCATCCCGGTATTAGCCTAGACTACAGAGGGAAACCATGAAAAACCTCCGTAAAGATGGTCGGCGGCGGGGATCGAACCCTCGCCTTCCGGATCACATGAAGCGAGCGCGTTAACCACTGCGCTGCATGGCCGGTTTGGAAACACATTTAACGGCGCGTTAACCACTGCGCGGCCCTGTGCCGGGTTTAGCTAAGTTTTAATTTTTTTCCCTTTTAATTGAGATTCTCGGTTTTTTCCTTCGGGAATGCCGTCCAGGGGGAGGCTCTTCCGGGGGGAGGGCGGGCAGGGACGTCGTTAGGGGGGTTTTTCCGGGGGGCGGGGGGGGGGGGACCCCTTTCCCCCCGGGGGGGGGGGGGGCGCAGGTTAATGATTTAAAAAGGGGGGGCGGGTTCTCAAATGGGGAAAGATTCTCAATGCTACGATTTCCCAAATGGCCGATTTTCTGGGTTTTAATTCCCCGCTGGGGCTTTTTCCCCCCCTTAAAACCCCCCTTGTTTTTTTTTTGGGTTTGGGGTAAAAGTGGGTTTGATACCAATTTTGGGGTGGTTGGCGAAATTTAAAAAATTTCGGGAATGGAGGGGCGGGGCGCTTTTTGGGGAACCACCCGGATTACCAGCACGGGGCACCATAAAACAATTTTAAAGTTCCCCCGGGGGGGGGGGGGCCCCCCCCCCGGACCCAACCCCTTAAACCCTCCCCCCCCCCAAAATAAACAAAAGGGGGGGGGGGGAAAACCTTAAAAAAGGGTTTTTTTTTTGGTAAAAAATTAATTTTTAAAAAAAAAATTTTGTTTTTTCCTTGGGAAAAAGTTATGCAAATTTCCCCAAAGGAAGTTTCCCAAAACTCCTTTAAATGTTTTACCTCCCAAAAAAACCCCCCCCGGGGGGGGGGGGGTTTTTTCAAATGGGGTTTTAAAGTTCCCAAAACTCCCAATTCTAACCCCCAACGGGTTCAAAAGGTACAAAATTTCTGCACGGTTTAATCTTTAAATTAAGGGGGGGAAATGCCCCAACTACCCCCAAAAGCCTACGACTTTCACGGCCTACCCGCTACGGGCGATGCCTTTTTCCGGGGGAAAAAAACCCGACTTCTTTCCCCCATTCCTTTTCCCCCAAAAGCCCTCTAATTTTCCCCAACCCCGGGGCCTGTTCCCCCAAAAAAACCCCTTTTTGGACGAGGCCCCCCTGCCCTTTTCCCTTTTACCCCCGGGTCAAGGGCCCCCTAAAAAAAACAGGGAGAAAAGAAACCCCGGGGCGGGGCCGTACTTCATTATTCCACGGCAAAAAAACCATTTTTTCCCCCTCCTTCAGTATCCGGGGAAAGGGAATTCAAAAAAAGGGGGTCCCAAATTTTTTGGGGGGGTTTTGTTTCCCCCCCCATCAGGCAATGGGGGATTTTTTTTTAAAATCCCCCCCGGCCCCTTCCCCCCACTTTTCCCCTTTTTAACCAAAATTATTATACCCTATTTTTTTAAAAACCCGGGCCCCCCAAAGATTTTTTAATTTCCCAAAAAAAAATAAAAAAAAATAATTTAGAATTTAAACCACAATTTGAAATCGCCCCCAAAAAAAATTATTATTCAAAGGGGCCAAAAACCCCAAAAATATATTTTGAATTTTTTAAAAAAAAATAAAATTTTTTTTTATCTAATCAATTCCCCCAAACCCTTTTTTAAAAAATTTTTTTTTTTTTCCAAAAATTTTACATAAATAAATACTTCATTTTCTAGACCCCAAAAGAAATTTTTTAAAAAAACCCAAAGGGGGGATATAAACTTTTAAAGTGGGAGGTTTTAAAAAAATGTTAGCGGGGTTTTCCCCGTTTTGGCCTTCAAATTTCCCGTAAAAAGGGAAAACCCCCCCGGGGTTTGAATTTTCCCCCCTTGATATTTTTAAATATATTGACCTAAAAAATAAAAAAAAAACTCTAAATTTTTTGCCCTCTTTCTTAGTGTTTTTTTAACCTACAAGCTCCTAATTTTTTTAAACTCCCCCAATTCATCAATGATCTTTTTTTTTTTTGAATGTACAAAGGGGCCCCCGTTTAAAAATTTTTCCCGTTTTAATTTTTTTTAATTTTTAAAAAAGGGTGAACTGAAAAGTAAAGGGCCGGCCAAAAAATTTTTAATTTCAACCTATTTTTTTGGGGCCCCCGGGCCATTTTGAACTTAAACGAAAACCCCCCCAAAAACCGTTTTTCCCCTGGGGCCCTTTTAAAAAGAAAATAAAGGGGGGTTTTTTTTAAACCCCTTAAACAAATCTGTTTTAAAGAACTAATTTTTTTTTAAAATTTTTTCAAGGGAATCAAAAAACCCCTTTGGAAATAAGTTCTTTGGCCCCCCTCGACTTGCAGTCTCAAACACAAAAAAAAAACCCCCCCCGGGGCCCCAGTTTTCCCCAAAATTAAATTGTTGGCCACCATTTAAAATTTCAATGTTGTGTAGCCTAGCAAAACCAAATAAAGGGTTTGACCTCTTACCAATTTTAAAACCCACACATTCCCAAACCCTCCAAAAAGAAATTTTAAATAAAAACCTATGCCGGGCTAAAAAATTTGGGAAATTTTATTTTTTAAAAAAAAATAATTTTTTGAATATAAAAATAAAATTAAACCACTAAATTTCTTTTTTTAAAGAAAAATTTGAAATGGGGAAAATTCTTAAAAATAAAAGGAATTTTCGAATAATTTAAAAACCCCAAAATTTGATTTATAAAATTTAAAAACCCCAAAAATTTCTTTTTAAAAAACCCCAAATCCATTTGCAACCCGGTAAAACGAGAAGTTTTTTTTAATAACGCAGGGGGTGATTTGATTTTTTTTTTTTTTGGGGGGCCCAAAAAAATTTTTAAACTTTAAATTTTCCCTTAAATTTTACCAAAATTTTTTTTTTTTTTTTCCCCCAAAATTTTTTTTGTAGGACCCCAAAAAAAAAATTTTTTTGTCGTCTTTTTTCCAATTTGCCCAATTTTTTAAAAAAATTTTGGGAAAAATTTTTTTATTTTCCCAGTTTTAAATTATTCCCTTTTTTTAAAATTCAGGAATTAAAAAAAAAATTAATTTAAATTTTTTTTTTTTTAAGTTCGTCCTCGCCGCCGACCATCTTTACAGGGGTTTTTCATGGTTTGCCTCTGTAGTCTAGGCTAATGCCGGGATGGTTCCTACAATAAGTCGGTCATGACCGCTTCCTTCCCATTACCCAAGAACCTTCATCCCATCATCTCATCATCTCATCCATCATCCATCCGACGCCAATAGATCTGCGCTATATATAAATATCCTTAATTGGTCCCTGGCTTATCAAAAAGTTGACAGGATAATAATCAATATAAAATACAATTTTTTAAATATGAAATATAGTTGAATAAGTAAGAAATTGAAATTGAAAATAATAACAGTATGCTTAAAAAATAATACTAATGATAAAATATAATACTAATGATAAAAATTGAAATATTTGAGGTTCTTACAAATGAAAAGGAAATGGAAAACGATAATTAATTATTACAAAAAGAGATCAAGCTCCGTAAGATTGGGATGAAATCTTTTCTGATCTCATCTCTAACCCTATATGTGCGTGCCAGGTTTAAATATAAACTGCATTCTCGATTAAACTGGAGGCAAAACGTAGAAAAACCCAGCAGACACGAGGAACGAGAAATATCAAGTTTTCACGAATTAACGGGTCAACGGCTGGGCATGAGCTTGAAGGATACCTGTTTTCGCGCTGGTGTTTCGAGTCCTATCTAAAACACGTCCGAAACACCTATTAAATATCTGCCATTTTAAATTTACCCAAAAAAAAATCTGAATTTTAAATAAAAATATTCCACCAAAAATGTTTTTTTGTATAGAAAGAATGCCACATCAGAGAGAATAACAATTTTAATGTCAGCTGTTCACAATGTGATTGACCACTTGGATCCAGCTTTATAAATCTATACAGAATTACAATTGAATTACTAAATTACGTATATAAAATTATTAACTTATATCTAGGTATAAAATCGACGATTTTAAAAAAAATGAACGTTATTGAAAAAAATAATACAGATAATAATAATAAGTTTTAAGATTAAATAGTTGAAATAAAAATAAAAAAACGTTCTGTAATGTTTATGATGAGTTATTATAGAGATGATTGTGGAGAATGAAGGATGAGTCTTTTAAAATTGATGTCACTATGTGATCTAAATTAATGGTGGAAATGGCGTATGTCTTTAAGAAATTAGTGAAAAAAGATGGAATTACACCTCGGGCTCCCAAGAAAAGGCCAATAACGTTCCAGTATTGACAATCTATCTTATACTCTCGAGCTGGGTCGGGGATGCATGGCATATAATGGTCCCTCTTCTCTTTGTTCAATCTATGTTCATGATAGATTCTTTTAATTCTTCCTAAAATCATTATGAGTGATCTGTAAGCCCCCTTTTTTATTAATTTGATTTTTTTTATTACTGCACAAAATTTACAGATAAATAAAAACAAATCAAATATTTATTGACATTGCACTATCAACAAAATAGAAAAATCCCTCTTAATTTTTTTTTTTTTTTTTTTATATTGGGTTTAACGACGCACTGTAATGACAGCGAAGGTCTATTGGCGTCGGATGGATGATTAATGAGATGATGGGATGATGAGATGAAGGTTCTTGGGTAATGGGAAGGAAGCGGTCATGGCCGACTCATTGTAGGAACCATCCCGGCATTATCCTAGACTACAGAGGGAAACCATGATAAACCCCTGTAAAGATGGTCGGCGGCGGGGATCGAACTGGGTAATCCCTCTTAAGGATCACAGGAGATTAAACTATGAACACCCACCAAAAAAATCAGACAATTCGCTCAAGAATTTATTTTGGAATTTGCTTTCCAAATTCATGTTTCACGAGCTTTATTTATGGTGATGGTTATAATTGTGATACCATTTTTTTTTTTTTTAATAACATCAAAACTTGATACACAATCATTGTTCCCCAATTAAGGCTAAGGATGAAAGATTAGATCGTTTGAACGGGGCACCACAAGGGCGATCTTACCACCCCCAGAGAATAATTAAAATATTATAACTCATTTAACAAACAAATCAAATCTTAAATAAGGTAATAATTTCAGGATTAGAAAACAATTCAAACATTCACTGTGAAGAGAAAAAAATCTTGAATCTTCTCATTATCTTGATCTTTTTCTTCTTCTCCTTCTTCTTCTTGAAATCTTCTTTCGTCTCTCTTTTTCTCTGTTCTTGTATTATTAACAAAATTCATCATTCTGTTTCGTTTATTCATACCATTTATATTTATAGCTATTGAATATGCACATTCGATAACTGAAAATGGATTTTAGCTACCAGGACATTAAATAGGACATATAGAGCATATATAACTGGAAGATAACTGAATAGAAAAAAATAAAAAACTGAAAACTCACCATTGCCCTCCCTTAAAGACTGCAAGGTGCAATGCGACCGGGGACTAGTTTAGGGGCTGTTCATAAATGACGTCCACATATCGTGGGGGGGGGGGAGGGGAGGGAGGGTCATCAACCATGTGACAATGTGTGACAAGGGGGAGGGGGGGGGGGACACACTAATGTGACATCCACATTTGCACTACATATTATTCCTTTCTTTCAATATTCAGGAAAATAAGTTGGTGCCATATAATTTGTATGAAATTATCTTTTAATGCAGAATTTAGGGTTAGGTGGTTTTTAGGGTATTCAGGGGACTAAAAAATCGAGGCAAACATATCCCAATCCCAGTTTTTCCGAATTCGCATGAATAATTTCATGGGGGGGAGGTAAATATTGGCTGGATTCTGACATCATTAAAGGGGGGGGGGGGGGGGGACATCGTCTCTGTGACCAACTCGGACAAGAGGGGTGGGGGGGGGGGTTTGATATACCCTCAAATTGTGTGACATCATTTATGGACTGCCCCTTAGCTGGAGCTGTTTTTGGTTCTACGAATACAAACTTGTTCGTGGGCCTAGACAGCTCACCGAGCAAGTGAAAATTATCATTTTCTTGTTGGCAGCCGGATAAAGTGAAAATATGATATCGAGCATTTCTGATCAATAAACATGCCTTTTCATAAAATCATTTAAACTAGGCAAACGCGGAATGTGTGTTGTAAGATGAGCGAAACTCTACACACCTTGATAATATAAAATGAACTTTATCTGATGCCAATGGATCTAGGAAGCCGTGAATCTAACAATGCAATATTTTTCCACTAATATTTGATATTTCTATCTTTTCTATAGATAAAAAAAAAGTATTAAATTATTTTCTTAAATACGGCTGATCCGTGTTAGACGGGAGAGGGTAAGGCGAAGCCTGTAATTATTAAAGGGTAGAATTACGACTCCCGACGAAGTGTGGGATCTTGGCCCAGGGAATGGTAAGGGAAGAGTTGGTCCGGGACTCCTGTCAACTGTGGAATAAAACTTGTCTGGTTATGCAAGTGTGGTTTATTCTCACCCCGAATAAATGATTACAGCAAGTACAACACGTATGACAATAATACCAATAGTTATACAGCCTCTTAGCGTTTTCAGATTGGTGAAGTTAAATTAATCAAGTAATTTAAATCGAATGAAAATAAGTCCAGTTAAATTTTGATCAAGTCCAAGGGGAATCGCCTGTGCGATGAAGAGAAAGAATTTAAGATATCTTGTTAGGTTTGACCCGGTGATGCGGTCTCCGACCCCAGGCGTACTCCGCGACTTAGCCAAGAAACTCGTACGAAGAAAGTGTACGGGCGACCTGGACAAGTTGCTACGCCCGCACCGCACACGTTTGGTCTAAAAAAACAGATGATCTTAAATTAATAGCGCAACCTAGGATTAGATAAAGGCCTGTTTGACATTGAGTTCAGTAATGGGTCTCCGACCCCAGACGCACTCCGCAACTTAAAACCAGGAGCTGGAAATAAGATGCTGCGTCCGCACCCTTTACTTTTCTCTCAAGACAACAGGATATCTTTATTCAATCGCAAGGTTTGCAAAATCAAAGGTTATTGCAAATTTACTATTCATAGACAAAAGAGATGTTAGAGGCGGGAGCCCGCATAACAAATCAACTGCCCGATAGCAAATCCCACAAAACCCCTGGAAATACCAACACTGGTTATTCACCACTATAAACACTATCGGCCCAATCTCGATAGATAATGGTCACTAACCGTATTGATAATTTCCGACTTGATTGTGAATGACAGTAGAGTATAGATTTTCTCTAAATAACAGTTAGGGTACTCTGGACTAGTTAAAGCCAGCCACACTAAGTGCTATTTAGGTACTCGTCTTTACCTCTGGCCAGCTAAGACAGTGCTGAACTGTGCGAACTAGCTATGAGCTCTCTACTGTGTGCTTCGCACGTTATGCGTGCTGTTTTATAGAGTCAATCACGTGGTTTACCACGTGATCTACACATACAATCGTCTACGCTAGAGTAGGCTCGGTCGAACGGTGGTCTCATATATGAATCGAAGTGCGTTCAATGTATTGACCCTGAATCCAGATGCCCGGTGACCTCATCCATATTACGTAATGTGGCTCAATGCAGATCAAGTTAAATACACCGAATTCACTTCGTCCTATACTCCATACTAACTTGTGACTTTAACATTAGAAACACAGCACAATTATTACATCAGAATTACCAAAATAAAAGCTTTATTACATTCGACCACCGTTTGAGAAAGATGCATTGCCTCAACAGGCAAGCAGCCTTTAGAACTGATAAGACCACACTTGATAATTATTTCATAACTATAGCCATTACAGTAGGATATATGATTCAGAATAATATCTTATTCTTAAAAGTATAAAATCCACTAAATACATTTTGTACTACCATCAGGTATCATTATACTGTACTCATCTCTCATGCATATAAGAAGTACGATAATTATCAGGCACTAACCTACAATTCATATTCAATATTGAACTAGTCACTCAAATAATAGACATTATGAAGTACAGAGCAGAAGTATTAACTCTTACTTAAAACGTTCTACACATGATCAAGTGTAGACCACTTGATCAAACAGCTCTAATAGTGTATGAGTATAATAATAATATAATTTATAATTATCAAGATGATCGATTCATTCACAGCGTATACATAGTAACTCTACTGGAAGTTCAAGTCAGCAAATCTCATGAAAATATATTTAATTTTAACTTACAGCTTATGCAACTTAAGTTCAACTTAAGTCTATGCAGAATACGCAAAGTTATACTGGACATTTCAGTTAGTTAATATTGAGTATATTTGGCACGAAATATGAAACGATCACAGCTATTGTCGGCGCACTAACTACTTTGTGTTGTTTCTTGAATATTGTGTTGGCCATGAGTATCAAGCCACTAAACACACGCTCACACGGTTTGTCTGCGTGGTTGCGTCGTCGGCCGGTGGTTTGGAGGGTAGAATGGCGTCGAATCAGTCGGAGAGGGTAACAGTGAATATGTCAGTCTTCTTGGGAAAGGGTATTCTCATTTGTGAGAGGAGAATACTGAAGTAGTACATCACAGATTCAGGCAAGAAGGAAGCTGCCCGTACTTGGCTATGTACTTTTGTCGGCAGTTTCTGTATCTTGACCTCAATTGGCTCTCCTGAACAGTTGGTGTCATCATGGAGTATCCAAATAATTGTTGTCTTCGTCCCATCAAGTACTTGATGGTTTGCATCTGCTTCTGCAGGTCCAGGAGCTTTGGTAGATGTTCAGGTATGTTTGAGGGAATTACTACGACCATTTGTTGTGTAGTGGTCGGTGGATTGGTAAGCGTTGTTGGTGCCATTGATATCGGCGTGGTTGGTGTGATTGGGGTGAGTGGAAAGGTTGGGACCGAAGTTGAGAGTACTTCTTCGGTAGGCTTCTCCAGTGGTGTCGGAGGTGGTTGCCTTACAGGACATTCGGCTTTCCGGTGTCCCCTGTTCTTGCACAGGAAACAGCGAGCTCGAGTGTAGGTTTCCTTGCGTTGAACCATTTCCACGTACTTTAGGTGCTGAGCGTGAAACCCGTGTATATAGGTTAAAGCTCAGAGTGAGACTGATTTGCCATTTTCTTCTTGGGTCACTTGTTCTTCCCGACTTCCATGGAGTTCATTCATAAGTCTTCTCTCTTCAAGCACGGATCGAACTTGGTTGACGTTATTTATTAAACAAAATATTTCAATAGCTTTCTTTTTGTTGACTCCTCAATATGCCCAATGTTAACTACCATGTGCCATTACAATTTTAAAATGTTTCTTTAGGTGCTGGGAAATGAATCCATCGTCTTAATACTACGTTATACGTTAAGCAATTACCAACTGGTAACCTAAACATTTATTTAACTGTTTATCAATAACCACTCCCAAAATGATCTCATCAAACACTAGCACTTGTTGCGTATGTCTTGAAATGACTTACTTCTTTCATTTAACGAATTTGCTCGGTTGTAGGCTATATACACCCACTAAATGGTGTTCATTATTTCCTCTAAATACAAGGCGCGGTATATAGTTACCAAAGCCAAAAATTGCTATATGTTAATGTTATAAGTAATATCTATGGAGTAAGATTGATATATTGTCATACAAGGTGATTTTATTTCCATTTACGTTTTTATTTATTTCTTTCCACTGAGTATATTGACAACCATTTGCTTAACAGGACAACTTACTTGATTTTAAGTATAGTTATTCCACCAAGTATATCTCACTTGTATTTTCTCAAGTTTCCTCTTTATCGATTTTAAAATGAAGGAGCAGAGGTTGAAGGCTGGCTATTAGGACTGGGTTCATGTGGAGTTAGTTCGGGTGCGGCGATGATCTCGGGATCGTGCTGAAGCGATTCACTTCTAGTTGGCATCTGGACCAGCTGGTTTTTGTTTCTAAACACGTTCCTAATCGACGCGTATATTATTCCCCATTTGAAGTATACCACGAAGATTAAAAGTAAGGTCGTCATATATACGACTGGTATGATAATATGTTGAATCTTATACCATATAGCCTGTGACGGATATCGTATGTCCTCTAACCTTCTCAACCATTCGCGATATTCGATGGTCTGAGAGTATGAATCCGAAGCTTCTAAGGTAGCTAAGATTTCCCCAATTTCCTTTGAATTTCCCATGCTCACAATAGCCTCTGTCTTCTCGTTAAGAGATGCGATTTCAACAAGGCTTGAAATGGGTGGTATGTGATATTCAGTCTGTTCGAACTGGAATGCTAGAGTGTCCGTTGTGTGAGGTAATAATACATACTCGTTTGCAAATACGTAACAATAAGCCGGTATGACAATCTTTCCCGTTCCCTGTATTTCAAGTTTAGATATGTTTATAGGAGAATACGGTGATCGCTGTGGGCACTGCAGTGAGAGGATATCTTGTTTCACACTGTACATCCACGTGTCACTATTCAGACTTCTATATAATTTTGGTTGGTAATTGGTTACCACTAATTTCGTACACAAATCTTTTACGTCTCTATCATTGCCAGTGAACAAAGCATATGCACACGATTTATGCGAAGGTTTCAATACGGCGGTCACTGGTGGACAAACGGTTATGGCTCCTGTAGTGCATTGTAAATAGTCTCCTATGTCAAACTGCATGTACAATTGACGGTCGGGCGTTATTGCAAAGTAAGGTGTATCCGGTTTAATGTATATAGCGGCACTCTGATTTTCGAGCTTTACTGGTAATTCCAAAGCTCTATAAAGATCAAACCATCGGTTAGTTGCGGTTAACGGAATTTCGATAAACAGTCGAATCTTGCTTTCAATCGCTGCTGCATGCACTCGAGCAACGCTATAGTACTTGTGTACCTCGCCCAATTCCAAGCTGGTTAGTAAAGACAAATCGTGGCTCAAATGAGGTTGAATGTGTCCTAAGATTTGCAACAATTTCAATGGAGATATAAAATAAGGACTCAATTTCCCCAGCGCGGTTTGTCCGAACGCATTTTCTAATTGGTCAATGTCTTCTTTTATGTTCCTTATGGTGTATTCTAGCTCCCTTAACGAACTCGAAATTGCAAACAAAAGAGTAGTTCTTTTCCTGTCATCGGCCTGAAATTTCTCTATGTCCGTCATGTGCGCATCGAGTTTACGTAGAACAGGAATAATCATTTTGATGTCTTTCGTATTTTGAGCTCCCGTATGAATACTATCACGGATATATGTCACTTGTTCCTTCATAATATGGCCTATATGAGTTGTTATATTTTCGATATCAAATATTCGAGAATTTAAATACGCCATGTCCTGTCTGTCCATGCTTCCAAACAAGAACTTGAGGGTTGACCCCACAATGTTGAACAATCCCCTTTTTTCCCTTTTATTTTCGACAGGTGCCAAAGTTAAAACCAAGTTGTTCAGCTTTTGCCACACATTTTCCGCTTCATTTATTAACAAGTTTATTTCATTCGTAATGCCAAAGCCAATGTCCCTTATGTTGTCCTTCAGTGCTATATTCTTTATATTTGCAACAGCTTGTAAATAAGTATCAATGTTACTCCGATAATTACTGATATTAACGTCGAGTGAAATAACCCATCGGTCTCCACTCAAAAGAAACTCTGTCTCGTGTAAAAACACAAGCCCGGTGTTAAGATCGTCGGCTTGCACGGCGATCGCGACACTCCCAAAACACAGGAACAAAATACAGGCCTGAACCCACATGTTCCTGAAACAAAAATATGATTCTAAACACGACTGTCTCATCAACTTCCCTAATCTTATCCACCTCAATGGTCAATTAGGTAATGTTATCAATCGTAAAATAGTTAAAAACGTTAATGAGGCTACAGAACTATTCAAATTAGTATTCTACAATAGCCTTACAACAACTCGATAACCACCAATGTTATATTCCCTTGAGAACATCTATCCTTGGTATCGGTTCTAACGTACTCATCCCTTTCCATTCGTTTACATCTCAACACGACGATCGCATGCCAATCGGACATTGATGTGCTTCAAATAAAGCTCCGGCCTATACAACAGGTCTCGGCCTAACGTAAAACTCAACAAAGTGTGTGTGATTTAAACGAACCTTAGAGTAGTGACGTTGAACTACTATTTATAATTCTTTATACTATCGAGTTATCAAATTCTCACTCTTCACACCCTTCTTCTTCCGTTTCCCTTCCAGGAGCGAAACGTTTTCTACGTTTGCAACGGTAATATTTTCGAAGGTAGACGCGTAAGTACGGCCAATACTTAATTCATAGCACGCGGTGAAAAGCAAGGCGGTCCCGCTCATTAATTCGTTCCACTTTCTATTCTCCTCAAATCTTTTAATCATTTAACCCCTTTAGCTAGCTAAAAAAAATATAACATCGCAATTTTCTTCTCTATCCATTTCCTTCCATCATCAGGCATAGGCCTATATGTAATATATCTTTCGTCGGTTAATTATTACTTCACTCCTGAACAAAATGGTATCTCATCTATTTTCTACTCCGTAGGAAATAATCATGTGTACTTCGCCCTGCTGGTTGTGTTGGTGGTAACGACGGAGAAGGTAGGGGACTCGGCGTAGGAACATCCTCTACATTAGCTTCTTCCCTCGTTTCTTCGTCCACCCCCTCGGTATCACTAAGATCCCGAGGTACATCTACAACCCATTCGTCAGGCTCATCTACGGTCAAAGGTTCATCTTTTACAGTACGTGGTGGTTCTATCAACTCTTCTACGTCGTCTGACGGCTCTTCCTCAATCTGATCCTCGCTCTCAATGCTGTACTTGTACAACTTGAGCCTATTACAATGAACTACCTGTTCCCTTCGTTTCCCATACAAATCTTTAATCTTAAAGTTTACCGGGGACTCCTGGGACACGATCCGATGCGGCCCAGTATAGGGTCGAACTAGCTTCTTAGCCAAACCCGGTTTCACATTTGGTACATGCAAGAATACAAGGTTTCCTACTTCCAATGTTACTGGAGCCGTTCTTTTGTTGTATTGCACTTCCTGTCTTTCCGCACTTTTCTTTAGATCTTCTCTAACTTGTGTGAATGCTATTTTTAATCGTTGTGTCAACTCTGCTGCATAATTAGTGTCGACTGCATAATTCGTGCGAAGTGGCGACACTGTAATTTCAAACGGCAATACCATATCTCTACCATGGACAAGATAGAAGGGAACTTCATTAGTAGACGCGTGTACGGTAGACCTATACGCCATTAACGCGTACGGTATCATATCGTCCCAATTCCTTTGGTCGTCTTGTACAATATGGCTTAAAAACCCTGCGATCGTTCGATGCGATCTTTCCAAAGCACCATTTGTCATAGCATGGAAGGCTGAAGTGTGTAACCTCTCGATTCCTAACAAAGAAGACACTTCTTTGAACAATTTAGACAAGAAATTAGTTCCTCGATCAGTCAATAACTGATCGGGTACACCATGTCGCGTCACGATTTCGGTAACGAATGCTTTCGCTACAGTCGTCGCTGTCTGGTCTGGTAATGGTATAGCTTCTGGATATTTAGAGAAATGACATTGAAAAGTCAATAAATATCTATTTCCCTTCTCGCTTCTCGGTAAGGGTCCTACAATGTCCAGTGCAACGCGAGACATTGGTCGGAGGACAGGTTGAAATCGTTGTAAAGGCGCCGGCCTATTATGAGGATTAGATTTTAATTTATGACAAGGAATACACCTTTCACAGAATCTTTTAATCTCCGAATACATGTATGGCCAGTAAAACCTTGACTTAATAAGATGTAGTGTTCTCTCGAATCCTACATGAGATGCATGTGGAAGTGAATGATATGAATTCATCACCCTCCATCGGAACGCAGTAGGTATTACTAGGCGGTCCTCTCTTTCGTCCGGGGATCGAACCCGGTACAGCAATCCTTCCTCATCCAAAGCGTATTGATCACTACTTCGGGGATCATTCTCTAACTGTTGAATTATTCCTTGCCATTCAATTTCCTGTCGTTGGGCTACTTTTATGAGTTGTCTATCGAAAACTGGTTCATATTGAGTCGTATGGTCAGTAACTGTTTGTATCCTAATTCGTGATAAAGCATCCGCATCCGTATGAACTTTACCCGATTTATGTACAATGTCAAAGTCGTACTCCGACAGTAGTAGCGACCAACGAGTTAACCGCGATGAACAATCGGTCTTAAAAGATTTAATCCACAAAATCGGTTTATGATCCGTGACGATTAAGAACTTACGTCCATACAAGTAACAGCGGAAATGTTTGATTCCGAAAACTACCCCCAGAACTTCTTTTTCCGTAGTTGGGTACCTAGTCTCCGCATCATTCATTTGCCTACTCGCATAAGCTATTGGATGTTCAAGTCCTGTTTCCGGATCTTTCTGTACTAGTATACACCCTAAAGCGTAATCTGAGGCATCTGTTTTCAAAATGAATTGAAGGGTAAAATCTGGAAATTTTAATATAGGTGCTTCGCATAGGGCGATTTTCAAAGTCTCAAAGGCTTGTTGGCGGGTGATTTCCCACTCAAATGGTACCTCTTTCTTAATAAGAGAAGTCAACGGCTTTGCTATGTCTGCGAATTTCCTTATGAAGCGACGATAGTATCCTGCTAATCCCAGAAAACTACGTACCTCAGTAACGGACGTAGGTATTGGATAGTCACGTATGGCTGAGATTTTCTCGGGTTCCACTTTAACTCCCTCACATGAGATAATATGTCCCAGGTAGCGTACCTCCTCTTTCAGAAAATGACATTTCGCGGGTTTCAATTTAAGATTAGCTTGTCGTAACCGATCAAACACACTTCTGAGTCTACTCAAATGTTCGTCCACGGTAGCGGAATAAATAATTATGTCATCCAGGTAAACCAGTGCTCCATTTCCTGTTAATCCGGTAAGAATTGAATTCATGAGTCTTTGAAAAGTTCCCGGGCTATTTTTCAAACCGAACGGTAGTCTATTGTACTCATAATGCCCATATGGTGTAGTAAAACCCGTTTTATGTTTATGATCAGGATGCATTTCCACTTGGTGGTACCCTGCAGCTAAGTCTAAAGTAGTGAAATATTTAGCTGAACCCAGTAAATCTAAGGTTTCAGATATAAGAAGCAGGGGAAATGGATCATCCCGGGTAATGCTATTCAACAATCGGTAATCAGTGCAGAATCGGTACTCCTGCTCACCATTTAAACTCTTTTTCTTCACGAGAACACACGGTGCTCCCCATGGTGATGCACTTGGGCGAATGATACCTTTGTCCAACATATCTTGTATATGTTCATTCATAATGTCCCTTAACGCATGAGGTACACGGTATGCTGCCTTTCGAATAGGTGCACTATCCCCTGTGTGAATTTCATGCTGAACTATAGACGTACAGCCTAGTTCATTTCCTCCCCAATAGAAAATATCTGAGTATTCGTCTAGAACTTTTCCTATTCTGGGTTTAATCTCCTCGTCCAGGTGATCTAGGTTATGGTGCTTTCCAGCCTCTGAATTGCCCACCTTAACCTGGCTTATAATACTCGTCATCGGTTCATTTCCCGTTTCCGCTCTCGCCACAAATAACACTCCAACAGGTATATTAGCTTTCAACGGTAAATCACGTTCGGTAACATTAACTAATTTCAGCTGTATTCGTTTGTCGTCCCTTTCTGACGTACATATACGAGATACTAGTATACCGTGCATAGATACCTCTTCGGGTTCTAATAAAACATCCCGGCTTCCGTCTGAATGAGCACACAATAACCGGTCCTGTTTACCTTCACATAAGTACTCACATCTAGCTGGTATAGTTATACTATTTGCCAACCTTACAATAGTAACTACGTCACTCGGCGGCACCTCCCTATTCGTAAAGCTAGTAACTAGGTTTTCATTTTTTTGTATTTTTGTATTAGTTCCTACATCACTAGGTTGAGTAAAGATAATTCTATCCTGGTCCACATTGCTACCAGGCTTAACCCTTTTACTAATATTTGCCTTATCTACACCTCCTGTCCACACTAATGCGACACAGTTTTCCCCATCTTCGAGCACATTTTCCTTCAACAATACATTTATATTGAAATGCTCCAGAAAGTCCAATCCAATTAATCCGCACGTCTCTATACTAAGTTCTGTACTACAAACGATAAACTTATGTGAATATATTTTATTCCCTAACATTAACCTTAACCTTACTTCTCCCAACACTGGTAAATCATGCCCTGTTACTCCTTTCAAGTTATGCACACTTTTGGAGTAGGGTATCCCTCCTTTTTCTAAGTCGGGCTACCGTCGCCTTCTGCGTGTCACCCCAATTCCCTAATTGAGACGCACCCTCTAAAGACGCCAGAAAATGATCAATAGTTTTAGTAGGATCATCCCCCGTAAAGTAATCAACCAATTGCAACACACCCCCCATCACATTCATAGGAGCCTCCATTGTCTTTCCTGTACCTGACGTTGTAGCCATAAGTAATACCCAATCAATCGGTTCCCTTTTCCCTGGCCACAAATATTGCTCGTTATCTCACGAAACACGTAACTGATCAGTAATTGTTCGCTCAGGTATTACATCGACGTGATTGATAAGATGAATGGAACTATTACGACAAAAATTACTCCGCCCACTCGCACACTCGCTTACGCATTATCAGTTCACTATCGACTTACTACCACCCGGAGAAATGAAATTTCGAACATTAACGAACCAAAATTGACGAAATTCACTGTGAAGGGTTCAACTTCGATAAAATAACTGGTGAATAGTCTCAAAGAGATTCCCAAATGAATAAATGGATCCCACCGCTGTCACCAATTGTTAGACGGGAGAGGGTAAGGCGAAGCCTGTAATTATTAAAGGGTAGAATTACGACTCCCGACGAAGTGTGGGATCTTGGCCCAGGGAATGGTAAGGGAAGAGTTGGTCCGGGACTCCTGTCAACTGTGGAATAAAACTTGTCTGGTTATGCAAGTGTGGTTTATTCTCACCCCGAATAAATGATTACAGCAAGTACAACACGTATGACAATAATACCAATAGTTATACAGCCTCTTAGCGTTTTCAGATTGGTGAAGTTAAATTAATCAAGTAATTTAAATCGAATGAAAATAAGTCCAGTTAAATTTTGATCAAGTCCAAGGGGAATCGCCTGTGCGATGAAGAGAAAGAATTTAAGATATCTTGTTAGGTTTGACCCGGTGATGCGGTCTCCGACCCCAGGCGTACTCCGCGACTTAGCCAAGAAACTCGTACGAAGAAAGTGTACGGGCGACCTGGACAAGTTGCTACGCCCGCACCGCACACGTTTGGTCTAAAAAAAACAGATGATCTTAAATTAATAGCGCAACCTAGGATTAGATAAAGGCCTGTTTGACATTGAGTTCAGTAATGGGTCTCCGACCCCAGACGCACTCCGCAACTTAAAACCAGGAGCTGGAAATAAGATGCTGCGTCCGCACCCTTTACTTTTCTCTCAAGACAACAGGATATCTTTATTCAATCGCAAGGTTTGCAAAATCAAAGGTTATTGCAAATTTACTATTCATAGACAAAAGAGATGTTAGAGGCGGGAGCCCGCATAACAAATCAACTGCCCGATAGCAAATCCCACAAAACCCCTGGAAATACCAACACTGGTTATTCACCACTATAAACACTATCGGCCCAATCTCGATAGATAATGGTCACTAACCGTATTGATAATTTCCGACTTGATTGTGAAATGACAGTAGAGTATAGATTTTCTCTAAATAACAGTTAGGGTACTCTGGACTAGTTAAAGCCAGCCACACTAAGTGCTATTTAGGTACTCGTCTTTACCTCTGGCCAGCTAAGACAGTGCTGAACTGTGCGAACTAGCTATGAGCTCTCTACTGTGTGCTTCGCACGTTATGCGTGCTGTTTTATAGAGTCAATCACGTGGTTTACCACGTGATCTACACATACAATCGTCTACGCTAGAGTAGGCTCGGTCGAACGGTGGTCTCATATATGAATCGAAGTGCGTTCAATGTATTGACCCTGAATCCAGATGCCCGGTGACCTCATCCATATTACGTAATGTGGCTCAATGCAGATCAAGTTAAATACACCGAATTCACTTCGTCCTATACTCCATACTAACTTGTGACTTTAACATTAGAAACACAGCACAATTATTACATCAGAATTACCAAAATAAAAGCTTTATTACATCCGAATTACACGTCAATTTTTATTAATGTGTATTATTTCTGTGTTCACATTTGGAAATGGAGCAAATTGGGCAAAATGGAGCAAATACCAATTTTTCTCAGTTTTTTTTTTTTTTTTTTAAATTCTGTAACAATTCTTTTCTTCAAAATGTTAAAATGTCACCCTTCGACAATATATTAATATATTCTCTGCAAACTTCCATGAGTATACAAAACTCACATTCCACCATCTCAAACCTTGAGGGCCACATTTTGCCCATAATGTCATATAAAATTTCAAAATATCAACAATTTCTAAATTTGTCGTCATATCAAATTTTCTTATTTCACCCCCCTCCCCATTCTGCCCCGGGGTGAGGGCAAAATGGAGCAAATACCAATTTTTCTATTTTTTATTTCTTTTAAATTCTGTAACAATTCTTTTCTTCAAAATGTCACCATTTAACAATATATTAATGTATTCTCTGCAAACTTCCACGAGTATACAAAACTCACATTCCTCCACCATCTCAAACTTGATGGCCCCATCCAGCCCCCCCCCCCCTACAATCCTCACCTGGGCCTAGATCACGCCTAAACACTCACGCTGTGAACAGGTTCCTAGTGATGGCTTTCGTTCCCAGGTCGGCAGTTCATGAATGAATCCGGCGGCAACAGGTTCGGTGCACTCGGCTTCGTAGGGGATCACAGCGATGTGTAAGTCAAAGATTTATTATTTTAATTCAAGGTAAAAGTAGAATATGCGTTGTAAGATGATATATCTATATAATGAGATGAGCTTTAGCGAGGATTCAATTTGACATACTGAAAAAAAATTGGTGTTAGACTTTTTTTTGTCGGTTCTCCACAGGTCAAAGCTATCAACTTCAAACTTTTTTTCAATATGGTTCCTCATCTAACTTAGATCTGTATATATATATATATATATATATGTATAGATATATATATATATATATATGTATATATATATATATATATATATATATATATATATATATATATATATTTATATATATATATATACACATTAATATCATTGAAAGATACCCCCTTCGTTAGCTCAGAAGGAAAGAGCATATGTGTATCGAACATAATGTCCGGGGTTCGATTCCCCGACGACGAGGTATTTTTCAGCGATAATAATACCCGTCCTATCAACATGACGTGCTGTACGTTTCAACAGAAAGCCATGTACTCATATATATATATATATATATATATATATATATATATATATATATATATATATATACAAATATATATACATATATACCGGTATATATATATATATATATATATATATATATATATATATATATATATATATATATATATATATATATATATTCATATATATATATATATATGAATATATATATATATATATATATATATTTATATATATATATATATATATATATATATATATATATATATATATATATATATATATATATATATATATATATATATATATATATATATATATATATATATATATATATATATGGTAAAAATGTTTCCACGGTAACATTTTTACCATCAACCATTGGCCGCGAAAATCTCCGTGCTCACATATATATATATATATATATATATATATATATATATATATATATATATATATATATATATATATATATATATATATATATATGATAATATAAGTATAATCTGCTCCATGTACGCGTGTCATTGATCTGAATGTGATGGGCGATGCGATGAAGGAAGCAATTTGACCGGGCGTCTGGTTTATCTGCTAAACTAGCTGATCAAGCCAGCGGCTGAAGTGGTCTAGTCCTCTAATAACATGTCATGGACCAGGGTCAAGGCCCCCTGGACCTCATCCTCGCCAAACCTGAAGACCGGGCCACCTGCATGGAACCTTGGTCCCCGGTCAACTTCCACAAGCAGTGGTGCATTTGTGGCCAAGGAGCTTATTATATAACTCTGAAACGAAACGAAATCTGTCCATCTTCGATTTGTCCGAACTATTTCGTATACTTTAACAAGGTGTATCATACTAGGCAAACGCAGGATGTGCGTTGTACGATGAGCGAGATGTCTATATAAAGTATAATCGAAAACTCTACAAACCTTGATCATTTGAAATGAAGTTCATCCGATGTCAATGAATCTAGAAAGCCGTGACTTCGACAATGCAACATTTTTCAACTAATATCTGACACTTTCGTCTATTGTTATAGAATAAGGGCCCAGGGAAGCCGGCAGGAACAAATGTAAGGGGAGTCAAAATATTCCAAATTCGAAAATGCACAAGTCTTAATGGGAGTGGGGGAGAGGGCTCCCCGAAAGGATTATTTGAAATTCCATCGTTTCATGGTGTTTTGGGAGGTTTTGTGACTACTTTTTTAATTAGCTTTTGATTTTTATAGAGAAAGAAGACAGATAATGTTGAATTGGTTGAATTCTATGCAAGTAGTTGATCCTATTCATCTTTTCGAATATTTCATCATACAAAATAGCCAAGATGAGTTATTAGAATCTGATTGGTCTGTATGATACCCAATATCAAAACGTCCAGGAAATAATAACAGCCCAATAAATCATATTGGTCAGTCGGCGAGGCCTACCCACCCCAGTCACATCAGACTCATGACCACCCGCGTAACAAGACATGTTACATTATGTCACCGGTACAGTCGGTACTTACAAGGTTTAGAAAAACATCATTGTTTGAAAAATAAAAAAAATAAAAAAATCTCTGCCTGATCCCAGGGGGGGAGCAAGTGCACCCTCTTGCCCCCCCCCCCCCCCCCCCCCCGCTGCCGACGCCAAGGGCTAAGCCCATGTTAGTCCGGCTTATCCACCTTCTTTAGGGAGTAAGCCAGGCTTGACCACATGTTTCTAGTTCTGGTGTCATGTAAGATCCAGCTTCAACAATGTAGACAATTGAATAATGTATGAAAACAACGCAAAACTCTTACGGAGCTTTGTCTGTGTTTTTGTTTACGTTTGTTTGTTGGCACTGCACAGGTCGCAGGGTTTGACCGATCGACATGGAACTTTGTTTGTAAACGCAAACTTATCCAACTTAGAACTGTATAGTTTTTGGGTCAAATCGGTTGGACCATTTTTTAGAAACATCATCTCAAAGTTTCTAAAAACCCCCTAAGATAAGGCTGAGCGGACAAAATGGAAAAAATCTCACCAATATGATTCAAATTTTCCTCAAGTGTGAACACGGAAATGCTACACATAATTAAAAATGCGTTTTCCAATTTGGACCAGCTGTTTTGAAGAATTTATGTAATACATGTTCTTTATTCATCAAATAGAAATTCATTCATTTATTTTTATTTATTATTTTCACTCACAATTGTACCAAAGTGCGGTGGCAAGGCCCCAAACTCAATTAACAAAACTCTTAACAAAACAACATGAACAAAACAGAAACAAGGAGAAGAAAACAAAATAATAATTATCAAAAATACACCCAACCAACAAAAACTATCAAATCCCCTATAATAAAACTTCCCTCCGCACTACCACTTCTTTAAACTGTCTCAATATCAGGTCCTCCTCCGCAATCTCCACCAAACCATTCCAAACCAAACCAATATAATTTTCATTAGCAGAAAAATGTTGCAGTGATAGATTCACGGCTCCCTAGACTCGTTGGTATCTAATGAAATATATTTTATATGATCAAGGTGTGTATAGTTTTCGATTATACTTTATATAGACATCTCGCTCATCACACAACGCACATCCTGCGTTTGCCTATAGTTTAGTGCGTGAACATCCTAGCCCTGTATACGCAGCTGCATTAAAAACTATCAATTTCAAATGTATTTATTCAGAAATGTTCAATATTTCTATCAATGTGATGTTTTGAGATTCTCTCTGCTCCAGATTACGTCGGAAGAGCGCTAGGAGTAACCGTTGTGATTGGCTTACTGATCTCGACCAATGGGCGGCCAGATCGAGCAGCCAATCAGACGGCACGCGAGCTGCAGACCTTTACATTAGCAGCCAATAAGAAACATGAAGCAGACTTCAAGTAAGATCTCTCTCTCTCTCTCTCTCTTTATCATCATGTCATTCATTTCAGATTTATTAGATGAGCGTAGCGAAGATTTCCACCCAACTCGGAGCTTTGTTTGTTTGTTTGTTTGTCTGTTTGTAAGCACTGCACAGGTCGCAGGGTTTGACCGATCGACATGAAACTTTTTTTTTATATGCAAACTTATCCAACTTAGAACTGTATAGTTTTTGGGTCGAATCTGTTGGACCATTTTTTAGAAACATCATCTCAAAGTTTCTGAAAACTCCATAAGATTAGGCTGAGCGGAAAAGATTTTAAAAAAAAAATCTCACCAATATAATTCAAATTTCTCTCAAATGTAAAAAAAACGGAAGTGATAGACCTACACATAATTAAAAATTTGTATGCAATTCGGACCAGCCGTTTTAAAGAAAATAATGTAATAAAATGTTCTTTATTCATTGAATAGATAGAAATAATGTAATAAATGTTCTGATGATAGATTCACGGCTTCTTAGATTCGTTAGTATCGAATGAAGTATATTTTATATGATCAAGGTGCTTCAAGTTTTAAATTTTACCCACTTCGATCCCCGCCGCCGACCATCTTTACAGGGGTTTTTCATGGCCTCCCTCTGTAGTCTAGGCTAATGCCGGGATGGTTCCTACAATAAGTCGGCCATGACCGCTTCCTTCCCATTACCCAAGAACCTTCATCTCATCATCCCATCATCCATCCGACGCCAATAGATCTGCGCTATCATACCAGCACGAACTTGATGTTTGATCTTCTCAACTGTTCCAGGCTGGGAAACTTCACAGCGGGAAATGGACACGATAGTGACGTTACGCAGAAACTTGAACACCTGCATGACGCAATGGAAATACTGGACGACAGACTGAAGCGGGAGAAGTGGGACGCAATAGAAAGAGATAGGATATTGGAGCAGCAAGTAATAGAGACAGAAACGAAGCTAAGAACGTCTTTGAAGGCAGAAATGGAAGAAATGAGGACGGCCGTGCTGACAATGCTCGTAGAGATCCAGAAGCGAGACGAAGAACTGACCGGCAAGATGGAGAACTTGGGCACGGACATCAACCGAGGCGCAGGGCTGCACGAGCTCCACAAACTGATCCACGCCAAGATCGGCAACAAGTTCATGGGGCCTCCGGGGCCTCCCGGGCCGCAGGGCCTCACCGTGTCGGGACCCAAGGGAGAGAAAGGAGACACAGGCTTGCAAGGACCTACTGGTATGCCAGGACCTGCGGGTGGGCCTCCAGGACCTCCGGGACCACAAGGAATACAGGGAATTGCTGGAATCAACGGAGTGAATGGAACGACTGGTCCAACAGGACCAACAGGACCTTCTGGACCTACCGGACCAACTGGGTCCACCGGACCAACTGGACCTTCCGGGCCTTCTGGACCAACTGGGCCTTCTGGACCAACTGGACCTACCGGACCAACTGGACCTTCCGGGCCTTCTGGACCAACTGGGCCTTCCGGACCAACTGGACCTACCGGACCAACTGGGCCTTCCGGACCTACCGGACCAACTGGGCCTTCTGGACCAACTGGGTCTACCGGACCAACTGGACCTTCCGGGCCTTCTGGACCAACTGGGCCTTCTGGACCAACTGGACCTACCGGACCAACTGGGCCTTCCGGACCTACCGGACCAACTGGGCCTTCTGGACCAACTGGGTCTACCGGACCAACTGGACCTTCCGGGCCTTCTGGACCAACTGGGCCTTCTGGACCAACTGGACCTACAGGACCAACTGGGCCTTCCGGGCCTTCTGGACCAACCGGACCTACCGGACCAACTGGGTCTTCCGGACCAACTGGACCTACCGGACCAACTGGGCCTTCCGGGCCTTCTGGACCAACTGGACCTACCGGACCAACTGGGCCCACCGGACCATCTGGGCCTTCCGGGCCATCTGGACCTACTGGGTCTACCGGACCAACTGGGCCCACCGGACCAACTGGGCCTTCTGGACCATCTGGACCTACCGGACCAACTGGACCTACCGGACCATCTGGGCCTTCCGGACCATCTGGACCTACCGGACCAACTGGGCCTGACGGACCATCCGGACCACCTGGGCCTTCCGGGCCTTCTGGACCAACTGGACCTACCGGACCAACTGGGCCCACCGGACCATCTGGGCCTTCCGGGCCTTCTGGACCAACTGGGTCTACCGGACCAACTGGGCCTACCGGACCAACTGGGCCTTCTGGACCATCTGGACCTACCGGACCAACTGGACCTAACGGACCATCCGGACCACCTGGGCCTTCCGGGCCTTCTGGACCAACCGGACCTACCGGACCAACTGGGCCCACCGGACCATCTGGGCCTTCCGGGCCTTCTGGACCAACTGGGTCTACCGGACCAACTGGGCCCACCGGACCATCTGGGCCTTCCGGGCCTTCTGGACCAACTGGGTCTACCGGACCAACTGGGCCTACCGGACCAACTGGGCCTTCTGGACCATCTGGACCTACCGGACCAACTGGACCTACCGGACCATCCGGACCACCTGGGCCTTCCGGGCCTTCTGGACCAACTGGACCTACCGGACCAACTGGACCCACCGGACCATCTGGGCCTTCCGGGCCTTCTGGACCAACTGGGTCTACCGGACCAACTGGGCCCACCGGACCAACTGGGCCTTCTGGACCATCTGGACCTACCGGACCAACTGGACCTACCGGACCAACTGGACCTACCGGACCATCTGGGCCTTCCGGGCCATCTGGACCAACTGGACCTACCGGACCTACCGGACCATCCGGACCACCTGGGCCTTCCGGGCCTTCTGGACCAACTGGACCTACCGGACCAACTGGGCCCACCGGACCATCTGGGCCTTCCGGGCCTTCTGGACCTACTGGGTCTACCGGACCAACTGGGCCCACCGGACCATCTGGGCCTTCCGGGCCTTCTGGACCAACTGGGTCTACCGGACCAACTGGGCCTACCGGACCAACTGGGCCTTCTGGACCATCTGGACCTACCGGACCAACTGGACCTACCGGACCATCCGGACCACCTGGGCCTTCCGGGCCTTCTGGACCAACTGGACCTACCGGACCAACTGGACCCACCGGACCATCTGGGCCTTCCGGGCCTTCTGGACCAACTGGGTCTACCGGACCAACTGGGCCCACCGGACCAACTGGGCCTTCTGGACCATCTGGACCTACCGGACCAACTGGACCTACCGGACCATCTGGGCCTTCCGGGCCATCTGGACCAACTGGACCTACCGGACCTACCGGACCTTCCGGACCACCTGGGCCTTCCGGGCCTTCTGGACCAACTGGACCTACCGGACCTACCGGACCATCTGGGCCTTCCGGACCTTCTGGACCTTCTGGGCCTTCCGGGCCTTCCGGGCCTCAAGGACCTCGAGGAAATAATGGAAACCCTGGAAATCCAGGCTAAGGTGAACATCATTTTTTTCTTGTTGTCGACTTTGTTCCGCCTTGCTGAATTAGTTTTCACCTGAATGAGCCATGAGGCTGAATGAGAGATCATGCTGAACGACCTACATAATCAAATGAGACATAGCGCTGAATGAGCAATATGTCAAAATGAGTCATTTTGCAGAGTGAGACATTGCAGAATGAGCCATATTACTGAATGAGCCATATTACTGAATGAGCCGTATTGTTGAATGATTCTCATCGCAGAATGAGCCATGGAGCTTGATGAGCCTCTCTCCTTGTGTTTCCGCAGACTGCGAGGAACCAGTGTCTGGGCCGGGGCCAATCAGCGGCGAGATGCGGCGCAAGCAACAGGCGGTGGCCATCAAGTCAAGGTGTAAATATCCGTCAGTCAACGTGACGGGCGTGATGTTGATGATTAAGGCTAGGGTGTTTATGCTATATCAAAGACCGTATTATCTCAAGCCAGCGTTGGGGAGTGAACTTGCTAAATGAACGCGCTCACGGGAACGCGTTCATTTTTTGATGAACTTCTATATGAACGCGTTCGTTTTTTACATAATGAACGTGAACTTAGAAAAAGTTCCTTTTTCGGTCACAAACTTTTCAAAAGTTCGAAAGTTCGACGGTGTAGTACAACGAGTGGTACAGTTTTACATAACGATTGTACTTGAGTGAGAGAGAAGGAGATAGACGCGGTTTTCTGACCAGTCCGAAATGTTTAAATTTTTTTTTTGAATCCCTTCTCATTTATCCGTCTCCTCACAGTAAGCCCTAACGATATTAGCTATATAATACTGTCCGGTGGTCCAAATTGACGTTAAGAGCAAAAAGAATCGCGAAATGAACTTTCAAGTGAACTTATGTACTTTTTACACGGACTTGAACTTTTCAGAATAAAATATAGAAAATGAACTTGAACTTTTGGAACGTTCATTCTCACAGTTATGAACTGAACTTTTAAAAAGTTCTTTTTAAAAAGGAACTTTCCCAACACTGACCAAGGGTGATAACAAGTAAATTTCCTAATTTTTGCTTAATTCAGTAATCATCACTTGGTACAACTGACTCTTAGATAATAAGGTCTTTGGTGTATCGGTCATAATTAATGGGGAATTTTTGAATATCTGTAATTACTGATAAAAATAAAAAATTGAAACATTTCAACGGAATTGAGTTCTTTGATGTTCCATTGACTACGTACATCACACGGTCGGGAAACGGTTCAAGAAATGTGTGTATATCATAATGATTCAGAAACACTTTTGCAAAACCGCGGTCAAAACGTTTCAGCGCCAGCCATTTTAGATATTTACGTAAGTCAATATATTGGTATATATTGGTGACGTAAGTCGGTATATAATCGACAACGAAGCTGGAATTCAACAAGGATCGATTTATCGCCCGCGTTCAAGGTTACCCTGAATCGGTTTGACGTGTATATCAATCGTATCGAGTTCTCCAATTCACTTGCCAAACTGGATTGGAACTAAAGTGTTTTACACCAAAACCGACAGGTCTATCACCATCTGTAAACCGTTTCAGCGTGAACCTTTTCCCGACCGTGTGATATATGTAGTCATTGACGTTGGCTCGAAACAAAATGGAGGACCTGCCGATGTTGGAATTAGTGATGACATCGGCCCTGAGGTTCGAAGACCGAGTTGGGACCGGTTTTTATCTCGGAAAAAAAACTGAAAGTACGAAAATTGCAAACTGATTTCGTGTTTCTACTAAATTTGATCGATCTGAATTTCAGAAACAGTTGCATACAAAAGTTGACTACGTTTATTTTCGTATTAGATCAAATTTTCTCTCCGCTGATTAATAACGTAAAACTATGGTTTGTATTGCAGCATTAGCGTTTAGAGCTTGGTGTTGGCTCATTGCACTGTGGAGATGACGTCATGCCAGTTTGGTGTAGCACCGAGCTGCTATATTACACCCCAAATCGAACACGTCCGAATTCGTTACGCGGCATTTGAGTTGATTTTATTTTTTACTGTTGACATGATCGTATATTTTCTATATTATTATGAATATGGGCTACAAATAACTCACCGTCTAGAAAAAAAAAAGCTTATAGTGCCCGTCCTGGACAACTGGATTGTTGTTGGTAATTAATATTGTCATGATTTTCATAACCCTCAATGTTGCATTCATAGAGATGCGCCCAAACGACCTGCACTACACCAACACACCACCTCCCGAGCTGGTGCCCCAAGTTACACCAGCGACAAATCGAACGCGCACGGTGCTGCACCAGGGTCGGCAAAGTAGTCTGCACCAGACACATCGAACAAACCTGTATTTCAGCATTAGCGTTTAGAGCGACTTGAGGGGAGAAAATTACAACAATATGATTGCTTACATCCCAATATCCACGCTTAAGAGACTCCCTTTTTTCCTGCCTTGAGATTCACTCTGCCGGAATATAAAATTACCGGTTAGGACCGGTCTTCGGGTACCCGTTGTTATCTTTAATGTTGCTCAACGACCCCACCAACAGCTAGGTTATACGGGGATACGAATGAGCGGGTGATAATGAAACTATGACGTGATGATAGGTGAAAGGACGTTTATGAAAACCCATGCCTTATGCAGGACTCGAACCCGCGCCCGATGATGAGTTCAGTTTCTACCGCTAGCGATAGTTGACTTAGCCACCGGGGCGGCTCCTGGTGTTAACACTAGCTGCTAGAGGTTCATTTTACCAACAAGGTCATTTCGACCGATGAACTTTGGGGTTTCGATCAAAGATTCTAGGTCGAAGTACGACAAAGCTGAGGTAAGTCTATTCCTCCCATGTGAAAATTGGAATAACTAATTCTGACAAATAACTATATTTTGAATTTACTAATGCGGATCCATTGAAGTGAATATTGAACTGATGAAAACTTCACGCCAAATTTCATTTTTTTGAAGATATTTTTTTTTTTCGCCATGTTATTCTAATGGGAATTTTTGAAATTTCTTAAATTCATAAAAAAAAAAGTTACTCCCCGATAATGCCACAAAACTATACAGTTCTAAGTTAGACAAGGAACCATATTGAAAAAAAGTTTGAGGTTGATAGCTGTAGCCGTTTGACCTGTGGAGAACCGACAAAAAAACAGAAAAAAAAAAAAAAAGAACACAATTTTTTTCAGTATGTCAAATTGAATCCTCGCTAAAGCTCGTCTAATTAATATAACAGCAAGACGTATGAAAACTCCAACTATCTGTTGGCATGCGCATCAATTTAAACATCAACTCTCCAAAAGGGGAGGTTCTAGCCGAATGAGCTACAAGGGTGACCAAATGAAAGGCAAAGATGAAAAAGCAAATAATTTTATTGCATAATCTTTATAAATGACATGCAGGCACATGATGTAGTACAATACAGCGTTGCAAGATGAGGTATAAAAACGTCACGTACAGACTGATCGAGTACGTTGATAGTAGATTTATGGCAACAATGCGTTGAGTTGAGGTGGATACAAGTTCGGGCTCTTCAAGGGGGTGCGCGCACGGTGGTTATAGAAATAGAGGAAATTCATTTTTACTATTTTTTTTCTTCTTCACGAACAAGTGTATTTGAATAAAAAGTATCAAACCCAAGATAATTTTATGCTCTCTAATTACTAGGCAAACGCAGGATGTGCGTTGTACGATGAGCGAGATGTCTATATAAAGTATAATCGAAAACTCTACAAACCTTGATCATTTGAAATGAACTTCATCCGATGTCAATGAATCTAGAAAGCTTTTTTATCTCGGAAAAAAAACTGAAAGTACGAAAATTGCAAATGATTTCGTGTTTCTACTAAATTTGATCGATCTGAATTTCAGAAACAGTTGCATACAAAAGTTGACTACGTTTATTTTCGTATTAGATCAAATTTTCCCTCCGCTGATTATAACAACGTAAAACTATGGTTTGTATTGCAGCATTAGCGTTTAGAGCTTGGTGTAGGCTCATTGCACTGTGGAGATGACGTCATGCCAGTTTGGTGTAGCACCGAGCTGATATATTACACCCCAAATCGAACACGTCCGAATTCGTTACGCGGCATTTGAGTTGATTTTATTTTTTACTGTTGACATGATCGTATATTTTCTATATTATTATGAATATGGGCTACAAATAACTCACCGTCTAGAAAAAAAAGCTTATAGTGCCCGTCCTGGACAACTGGATTGTTGTTGGTAATTAATATTTTCATAACCCTCAATGTTGCATTCATAGAGATGCGCCCAAACGACCTGCACTACACCAACACACCACCTCCCGAGCTGTGCGCTAAAAGCTGCCCCAAGTTAATCGAACGCGCACGGTGCTGCACCAGGGTCGGCAAAGTAGTCTGCACCAGACAGATCGAACAAACCTGTATTTCAGCATTAGCGTTTAGAGCGACTTGAGGGGAGAAAATTACAACAATATGATTGCTTACATCCCAATATCCACGCTTAAGAGACTCCCTTTTTCCTGCCTTGAGATTCACTCTGCCGGAATATAAAATTACCGGTTAGGACCGGTCTTCGGGTACCCGTTGTTATCTTTAATGTGTGCTAAACGACCCCACCAACAGACAGGTCATTCGGGGGATACGGATGAGCAGGTGATGATGAAATGATGAAGTGATGATAGGTGAAAGGACGTTTACAAAAACCATGCCTTATGCGGAACTCGAACCCACGCCCGATGATGAGTTCAGTTACTACCGCTAGCGATAGTTGACTTAGACCCCGTTTACATTACTACCATCCTACTACAGTAGAGTTACTAGAGTAAATGGGCAGTAACTAATATTGCGTTCACACGGACAAAATATTGGTTCTTGGTTACTAGACGTTTTAGTTACATATTTTACCGCGTGAGTGTGTTTTGACACATTTTGTCGACGCCATCTTGTAATTATTCTACCAAAACGTATCCTAGAGCAAAGACTTCCTACGAGGCTACGATCGTACCAAGCTATGAGCGTTCATACGGCTACAGTAACCCCACTAACCAGAGTAAGTTGACTGTAGTAGCTTTTGTTACGAGCGTAGCCACTATTTGGTGTTCACACACGGTCACTTACGATCGTAGATGGGGTTACTAGAGTAGTTGAGTAGTAATGAAAACGGGGTCTGAGCCACCGGGGCGGCTCCTGGTGTTAACACTAGCTGCTAGAGGTTCATTTTACCAACAAGGTCATTTCGACCGATGAACTTTGGGGTTTCGATCAAAGATTCTAGGTCGAAGTACGACAAAGCTGAGGTAAGTCTATTCCTCCCATGTGAAAATTGGAATAACTAATTCTGACAAATAACTATATTTTGAATTTACTAATGCGGATCCATTGAAGTGAATATTGAACTGATGAAAACTTCACGCCAAATTTCATTTTTTTGAAGATAATTTTTTTTTTCGCCATGTTATTCTAATGGGAATTTTTGAAATTTCTTAAATTCATAAAAATATAAGTTACTCCCCGATAATTCCACAAAACTATATAGATCTAAGTTAGACGAGGAACCATAATGAAAAAAAGTTTGAAGTTGATAGCTATAGCCGTTTAACCTGTGGAGAACCGACAAAAAACACGAAAAAAAACAAAAGAAAAAAAAACAGTGTGTCAAATTGAATCCCCGCTAAAGCTCGTCTAATTAATATAACAGCAAGACGTATGAAAACTCCAACTATCTGTTGGCACGCGCATCAATTTAAACATCAACCCTCCAGAAGGGGAGGTTCTAGCTGAATGAGCTACAAGGGTGACCAAATGAAAGGCAAATATGAAAAAGCAAATAATTTTATTGCATAATCTTTATAAATGACATGCAGGCACATGATGTAGTACAATACAGCGTTGCAAGATGAGGTATAAAAACGTCACGTACGGACTGATCGAGTACGTTGATAGTAGATTTATGGCAACAATGCGTTGAGTTGAGGTGGATACAAGTTCGGGCTCTTCAAGGGGGTGCGCGCACGGTGGTTATAGAAATAGAGAAATTCATTTTTACTATTTTTTTTCTTCTTCACGAACAAGTGTATTTGAATAAAAAGTATCAAACCCAAGATAATTTTATGCTCTCTAATTACTAGGCAAACGCAGGATGTGCGTTGTACGATGAGCGAGATGTCTATATAAAGTATAATCGAAAACTCTACAAACCTTGATCATTTGAAATGAACTTCATCCGATGTCAATGAATCTAGAAAGCCGTGACTTTGTCAATGCAACATTTTTCAACTAATATTTCTATATTTTCGATGAATAAAATACATTTATTATATTATTTTCTCCGAAACGGCTGGTCCGAATATCAAACCAAATTTTGATTCATGTATATTATTCTTGTGTTCACATTTGTGGAAAATTTGAATCATATTGAAGAGATTTAATTTTTCAATTTTTTCCGCTCAGCCAAATCTTATGGGGTTTTTAGAAACTTCTAAATGATGTTTCTCAAAATGGTCCAACCGATTAGACCTCAAAACTATACAGTTCTAAGTTGAATAAGTTTGCATATAAACAAAAAGTTTCATGTCGATCGGTCAAACCCTGCGACCTGTGCAGTGTTTACAAACAAACAAACAAAAAAAAACGCACAGACAAAGTTCCGTAAGAGTTCAGTGAAAATCTTCGCTACGCTCATCTAATTATGACATTCTATTTTTGTGAATTCAATCAGTTTCAAGATAATACGTCAATAAATTTCATCACATTCTTGATATATATTGACGTGTCATCTTAAAACTGAATTGAATTCACAAAAGTAAAATGTCATATTAATTAAAGAGCATACAATTATCTTGGAGATGTGTACTTTTCATTCAATCACACTGGTTTTTGAACATGGCACAGAATTAGTGAAGTTGAATTCCCCGATTTTTATAAGCACCGTGCACGCACCCCCTTACAAGTCCACGGGGGTTGATTTAGTGGAATATCAGTTTTTTTTTTTTATGAAAGCTCTTGATCAGTATGAGATATCGACATTCTGAAAACGAGGAAACAAAGTTATTCTCAATACCTTCAAGATGGTACAAGTAATAACTATTTATCTCACATCGTATAGCTGTCAGGCTATACGATGAAAGATTGTGTATTTTTAACCGTACACACCTGACAATTACGCAATATGAGATAAATATAGTTATTAATTACACCATTTTGAAGTTATTGACAATATCTGCTTTTCCTCGTTTTCATAATATCGATATCTACAAACTGAAGTTGGTCCGAGTGCCGTCAACTTGTATCGCCACCACACGCTCTTCGACTGTCGCTATGGCAACGATATGTCGACTCGACAGGTTACACACACAATACATTAGACAAACAAAACATTAGACCAGCGGTTCCTTGGACCCCGGCACATTCAAGTCACGCTGGGGGAAACAAGTCCCAAGGTCACGACGTGGTGATACCAACAGACTTCATCGTAAAATAAGGTTTACCGAATCGCGTCTCCCAAGTGAAATATTTCCGCTGTCACATATTGCCTGTAACGCAACTATCGCTTTTTTTTTCAATGTTGCTTGACGACCCCACCAACAGCTAGGTTATACGGGGGTACGAATGAGCGGACGATAATGAAACGATGAAGTGATGATAGGTGAAAGAACGTTTACAAAAACTCATGCTCAATACGGGACTCGAACCCACGCCCAACGGTGACTTCAGTTACTACCGCTAGCGATAATTGACTTAGCCACCGGGGCGGCCACTATCGCTTTTATATCGAACTACAGTGAAACCTCTATCCATCGTTTTTCAAGGGACCAGGAAAATAAAACCATCCATCCAGGAAAAGTCAACATTGATTATATGGAAGTGGGGTGAGATTAATGAATGATGCAAGCAGGAAAACGATGGATCCGGGAACGATGCATTGAGGTTTCACTGTATGTAGAACAAACATGCTATACATGGCTTTGTAGAATTATTACGTTAGAGGTGGCTTTTGTTTCGCACGAAATGTATAGATTTTGTAAGTACAACAATGTCACCGGTACCGTAGCCACTCTAATCCACATCTAGTTCACAAGAGAATCCGCTTAATCGTGACACGCACATGAGTCCGTTGACTCTGATTTGACCGCAAGAAACCGCAAATGCTGGGCATATTATTAGTATTGGAATCGGTACACGTTCTTTATATTATGATGCAGACGGTTGGTATCACTGCATCGTGGCTTGTTTTCACACTCAGCGTTCATTATTATTATTATTATTATTATTATTAAACCCACGAGAGAAGAGACGCGTAAAGGGCGAGAAAGAACCAACCGACCTAGACTTGTATTTCTTGAGCGATCTGCACAGAAGTGTAAACGGAAGGTTTGGAAAATTCATAGAACACAAACGTTACCCACCCAACACTAACCATAACTAGAGCATATAGCTAGGTAACGCTAGGTAAAGTAGCGACTGAAAACCTAGCTGTCGACGGGATTTACTCGAATCCCACCGCAGTCACCATTCCACGTCTCTCTCTCTCTCTAGGGCACAAGCGAGATACAGATTATAAACAGCAATAAATAGAGGTTAGGATATAAGCCGGCACGAAGCTGCGTGTTCCGAGCGGGGCGTTGGACTGGACAATTATCAAACGCCCGCTCTTCGAGGTAAGCTGTCTGGCGGAGCTGCATCAAGGTAAGCTGTCTGGCGGGCAAACTAAATATTGGCACTTGTGATACTAGCTAGTTCCTCGTAGTGACGAGAGACCAGATCCCGAGCTCGGTAGATCCCGAGTCGGCGCCGGCCCTCGGGTGAGTCTCAGAAGCTTCCGTCGACATCGTTACGTGTCGCGGCCGTCTCGACGCGAGACCGTTGGAGATCGACTTGCTGTGAAGGTCCGTCTTTCCAAACGGATTGTTGTGAAAATGTTAGTTTTACTTTTTTCGTCAGTTAAATGAAGACATCATCTATTTTTGCTCTGACATTTCTTCCGAGTTCATCGGAAAACTAATTATTTAACCTAGAATTCGACAGACTTGACATTTGCAAGGTGCGTCATATAAGACGAGCACAGTGCTGAGATGTACGTTTAGCTGTAGTGACTGACGGGTAGGCAACTTGTGTTGCAGTGCTACACGGTGGGAAGTATAAAACACGTGTACGCTAGTTGAACAGACGTGCATTGTAGAGGGGAGGAGCCACATGTCTAGACGGTGAGTGCGTTGTAAAGGGGAGGAGCCACATGTCTAGACGGTGTAAAGGGGAGGAGCTACATGTCTAGATGGTGGGTGTGTTGTAAAGAGGAGGAGCTACATGTCTAGACGGTGAGTGCGTTGTAAAGGGGAGGAGCCACATGTCTAGATGGTGAGTGCATTGTAAAGGGGAGGAGCTACATGTCTAGACGGTGAGTGCGTTGTAAAGAGGAGGAGCTACATGTCTAGACGGTGGGAGGAGCTTGTCTAGACGGTGGGTGCGTTGTAAAGAGGAGGAGCTACATGTCCAGACGGTGGGAGGAGCTTGTCTAGACGGTGGGTGCGTTGTAAAGGGGAGGAGCCGCATGTCCAGACGGTGGGAGGAGCTTGTCTAGACGGTGAGTGCGTTGTAAAGGGGAGGAGCTACATGTCCAGACGGTGGGAGGAGCTTGTCTAGACGGTGAGTGCGTTGTAAAGGGGAGGAGCTACATGTCCAGACGGTGGGAGGAGCTTGTCTAGACGGTGGGTGCGTTGTAAAGGGGAGGAGCCGCATGTCCGGACGGTGGGAGGAGCTTGTCTAGGGGCGCCGGGCTACCAGTTGTCCAGGAAGTCGAAGCCCGTCTTGGGCAAGTCCTCCGAGCCGGACGGAGAGTTGAGAGCCGAGTGGAATTCCTGCAGACTCTCCAGCGACAGGTTGGCCGCGACGGCCGCTGCGTTGCTGTCGCTGATGGACAGCTGCGGCTCATTCAGCTGCGGCTCATTCAGCGACAGCTCCTGTTGACAGTCCAGAGTCGTGACATAATCAGATGAGCGTTAGCGAAGATTTCCACCCGACTCCTACGGAGCTTTGTCTGTCTGTTTGTTTGTTTGTAAGCACTGCACAGGTCGCAGGGTTTGACCGATCGACATGAAACTTTTTCTGCATGATACGCAAACTTATCCAACTTAGAAGCCTACAGTTTTTTGATCATAAAGATTAAACCATTTTTGTGAAACATCATCTCGAAAGTTTCTAAAAACCCCATAAGATTAGGCCGAGCGGAAAAAATTGAAAAAAAATCTCACCAATATAATTCAAATTTTCCTCAAAAGTAAACACGGAAGTGATGCACATAATTAAAAATATATATGCAATTGGATTCAATGTTAATCCGAATTCCAGCTATACCGTTATTAGAACTAATATTCCGTCCCTTCAATTGCTTCAACACCGACTTCGGATTGGTTAATCTGAAATAGTTCAGTAAATGTGTGTGTATGGTGCTTACGTGCGGCTGCGTTGCCAGGTCTATCTCGTCCCCGGGGCTCTCCTGCAGCAGGGCCTTCTTCTCGGGATCGTCATGGCAACCTTCTTGCGTCTTCTTGGGCGGCGGAGGGGGCGGAGTCTTGGGCTTGGACACGCCCTTCGGTATCTTGGTGCTGGGCAGCACGAAGCCGACCTTTGACCCGGGCGACACCAGGGCCTCGCGCTCAGATTCCGTGCCCTTGCGCGACATGCCTGCACAAGAAAACACTACGCTTGATTTTTTTTTTTTATGTTGCTTAACGACCCCACCAACAGCTAGGTTATACGGGGTACGAATGAGCGTGTGATAGTGAAACGATGAAGTGATGATAAGTGGAAGGGCGTTTACAAAAACCCATGCCTCAAGGCCCATTCACAACCGAGATTAGGAGTAACGTTAGCAGCAATGTCTGTCTCATGGCACTCATGCATACCGTTCACAAAGCCGTAACGATTTAGCAGTAAGCGCAAGGTTTGCAAAACTCCAAACCTTGCTGTTGATTCCTACAGCTTGGTGTAAGCAGTGACCAATCAGACTCGCGTAACGTTTGGCGCGCCATAAGCCAGCAGGCTGTCTTGAATCCTAGCTTACACACCCCCCTTCAATGTACTATTCTGAAGCAATAGGTGCATGCAAGCATGACTGTGACACAGAATTGGAAGTTTGAATTGTATTAATGATATTACAATTTGGTTTAGAGGGAATTATTGATATTGGGGCCTACTACATGTGTCCCTAACTAAAACCTATGCACAAATGAAGATGGCGGTTGATCCAGTGAAATCAGATGAACAGCTGATGCAAACAAGCCATCTCATTGGCTGTTTCTTGATGCTATATTGTTGTTGTGAATGGATACTAAATAATTGCGTGACTCCAATTGCGTTCCAATTTCCAATTGCGAATAATTGCGTGGTCTCGGAAACCAAAAGTAGAATCCGCTTCAAGAATGTCTTTACAAAATATGACTTTCCACGCGACAAAACATTTCAAATTTGATCTAGATAATATCACGAATATTTCAAGTATGTAGATGTGAGTTTGTGAAGACGGCCGTGATTTGTAGAAGCTGATATATATATATATAACGTCCTAGGTCAGCTAGCTCCGAGAGACCAGAACTTGGATTGGATAACGTTCTCTAGCACGAAATTGACTAAATTCCAACTCGGAAGAGTGATGATTCACGTGGAAAAAGAGATATAAACCCTATTTTCAATAATTGATCTAAAAGTTTGGAGGTCGGCTTATATTCGGGACAATACAATAATCACGTTACTGCTAATGCTAGGTGAAACGCTATGTCACGTACCGTCGCCCTGTTTGGCCTTGAGCGCCTGTATCTTGAGCACTGCCGTCTTGTTCCGCAGCTTGGTCAGCAGGTTGTCTTCCGGAGCCTTGCTCTTCGGCTCCGGAGGGAACTTGAGCTTGGAGCCGGAGCGGAGACTCGTGGAGCCGCCCAGGACTATGCTCGGAGGGTCCAGGAAACCTGCGCCATTCAATACAATGCAGTTCCAAACGTAGAATATATGAGTAACGCCTATGGCTAGCAACTAGACAACTAGTGTTTGTATTTCATTAGCTGTTGGCCTGTTGTAGTTCATTTTTCAATGTGTAAACATTGTCATCAGATAATATTACTAATAGCAGAGTAGTATAGTAAAAGTAAGGAACTTGAAGTTAAATAAGAAGTGAACAATAATATTTTTTTTTTTTTTTCAATAACATCGAAACTTGATACAAAATCATTGTTCCCCAATTAAGGCTATGGATGAAAGATTAGATCGTTTGAACGGGGCACCACAAGGGCGATCTTACCACCCCAAAGAATAATTAAAATATGATAACTCATTTAACAAACAAATCAAATCTTAAATAAGGTAATTTATAAAATAAGACCGATAATAAATAGGGACTAACATCGCTTAACATATGTCTAACCAAGCACGCCCTAACCTAATAATCTCTATCATAAAATTCCTCTAAATTATAAGACTCTTCTTGGAGGAGGAAGATCTCGAGGTTTTTCTTGAATGCATTTCAGTCGTAGTGGAAGGCTATTTGTGATCTTCACGTGCTATTGATTGTCAAAGGTTACATGTACATAATTATAACACAATTATAAATACATATTACATATATATATATATATATATATATATATATATATATATATATATATATATATATATATATATATATATATATATATATATATATATATATATATATATATATATATATATATATATATATATATATATATATATATATATATATATAATATATATATATATATATATATATATATATATATATATATATATATATATATATATATATATATATATATATATATATATATATATATATATATATATATATATATATATATATATATATATATATATATATATATATATATATATATGAAGGATAACTTCGGTTGACCGGAAACCGGTTCCAGGTTCAATCGGTTCTGAAAAGGAGAATCGATTCCTTCTGTGATAATTCTTTTACTTATTCATCATGTTGATTGAGTTGTTTTATATAGGTCTAATTGATGGATGTTTTTCAAGTGTGTTGTCGCAATATAAATTGTATACAGTGAAACCTCTATGCATCGTTCCTGCTTGTGTCATTCATTATTTCTCACCCCACTCCCATATAATCAGTGTTCAATTTTCCTGCATGGATGGTTTTATTCACCTGGTCCCTTGAGTAACGTTGGATAGAGGTTTCACTGTATTGATATTCTGCGTTTGCCTGGCATAACGTGTGTTAGTAGCTCTTCCGTCTGTCGCGTACGTACCTTCAGTGTGGACGACACGTTTGGGCGTGGGCTTGGGCTTGGGCGACGTGGTGTTACTGTTGGCAGGCCTGTCGCTGTTGAACGCGCTCAAGTTCAGCTGGCTGCGGGTCATGTACGAGAACGGGGCAGAGTGCTCGTCGCGCCATCGGTAGCCCTGGCACAACACACAGCGTCACAATACACTTCGACTGCTTTACTTTACTAGCTATTTTCACCTTTTTGGTGAATTTTCACGCATTTTGGTCTATAACCGACCATCTTGGGCTAGGCCTACTTTACTTCAGTAGTTTTCCTCACCTTTTTGGTGAATTTTCAAGCATTTTCATCTATAACCGACCATCTTGGGCTAGGCCTACTTTACTTCAGTAGTTTTCTTCACCTTTTTGATGAATTTTCACGCATATTGGTCTACAACCGACCGTCTTAGACTACCGGTAAGGGTACTTTACTTTACTTTACTAGTTTTTTCACCTTTCTGATGAATTTTTGTGAATTACTGTATAGGCCTACAATAGCTGTAATATAATTATTTAACTTTATCTTTGATTTTAGCATAGTCTTAGAATGGTAGGGGGGTGCTGGAGGGAGGGATTTTTGTTGGTTAGGTGAGGGGGGAGGTTGATGTCGTTGTTGAGGAGGAAGGGGGGGGGGCTGCTGAAGGGGGTAATATGTTGGTTAGGTTAGTGGGGGAGGTTGGGGGAAAAACACAAATAGAGGTGCTCAGTGTCTCAGTAATTAGGCCTATACCGCAACAGCAATTACGACAAGCAGAAGTTTGACAGCTAGGGCCTATTTTGCAACCAAGTTATTTGGTAGGTAGGAAAACCGATGAGTTATGCGAAGTAACGTTGTAATGAGATCTTTCATGTCAGTGAGTGACAATATTTGGCGCTGAACCGTCCAAGCCACTCGCTATCCATCTATCCATCGCCAACGAACTTTCGGGTTAACCGTTGCGAAAACTTACCTTGCCTTTTCCTCCTTCCTCTTCGATAACGTACTTCTCACCCGTTTGGATTCGAAGTCGAGGAAAATACTCAACTTCGGGTTCATTTTTCGGGAAGAATGAATACTTGAGTACAGCTTCAGGATGAATTATTGTCTCATCGAGAACTTGTCTTTGATCTTTATAACTTAATGTGATCCATAAGTCTTCATAGGCATCTCTTGTTGATGCTACATCAGAGCTAATACGCTGAGCAATTGGGTTCAACGTGTGGAAATACTCTTTAGCGTACACTTCCACTGAACTGAAACTCATGGTTTATAGTCACGACGTCAACGCATGCATTAGAATATGTGTAAGTGTTTCTATCACAATTTTCACAGTAATTATTTAGCTGTCAAAATGAAATGTCAAAACCGATGAATTACTTCATAGTAGTTTACTAGTTGACCGCATCGTATAGGAGGCAGCACCAATGTAAACTACGTTCAAAATAGTGTCATTATTGATTAATTGAAATATACCAGACGAAGATTTAAATTGAAACTGACGAATATTCAAGTATTCGCTATATATTTTTAAATTCATATCAATATATATTTTAACGGAAAATAATATAAATTATAATAGATTGATGAGAGGAATAGGTTCCTCCGAAATACTTTTCACTTGTTTTTTGTACGGCACATGCGCACTACCCGAGTTGAAATATTTGAACCCCTGCTTCTTATGCTTTTCAATACATTACTGCTGTATAAGTTGCATAGGTTCCAGGGGATAGTGGCTCTGCGGGAATAATAACAATGAATGCATGTTTTGAGATATGTGTGGCCTCAGTCAATGATACATCATTTACAATTTTACATTGATACTTCACTTTATAGGTTAGGCATTGAAACAAGGTTGGTTTATCAATCAAGATAGAATAATTTTTGCTAGCGCAATCACATGAATAATATTCACATTCCTTGCTTATCCGCTCTCTCAACTTATAAATCTTTCATTTGAGTTGGGCGATTTCCCATCTGCCATCAAACACTCAATGATAATACCCATCCACAAGAAGGGGAAGAAGGACATAATTAATAACTATCGTCCAATCTCTTTACTATCTCCATTCTCTAAAATCTTCGAATCAGTTATACACATCAGACTCTCATCCTACCTTCAGAAGCATAATCTTCTTGACGTGAGTCAACACGGATTTCGGGCAAAACAATCAACGTCCACAGCAATATATTCCCTCATATCCGCACTATATTCTGCCTTGGATAGTGGAGATAATGCTTTGGGACTATTCTATGACCTAAGCAAGGCATTCGACACCATTGACCATCAGCTTCTTTTTACCAAATTAACATGCCTGGGTATCACCGGTCCAACCCACAAATGGATAACCTCATTCCTATCGAACAGCACCCAAACAGTATAAGAATAATCTCAGGAAACAAATCCGTCTTGTCCAAGACACTCCCTGTCATCCAGGGAGTACCACAAGGCTCTGTTCTTGGCCCCCTACTTTTTCTGCTCTATATAAACGACTTGCCCAATATTCTCAACAGGAACACATCTACATAATCTGTCAGAGGCTGCCTATCACAATATGTAGGTGACACGAGCCATATCTTAACTTTCCAAAAGTCCGACGTTAACTCTCTTATCTTAGAGGCTAACCGTCAAGTAGCCCTAATGTCGGAGTACTGTAAGAAAAATCGCCTGGCCCTTCAAACAACTAAAACTTCCTACTTGTACTTCCACACCCAACATAGCAAACCCACCTACAGCCCCCTTATTCGCCTCAATGGCTCCAGTACTGCAAGAGACTACACTGTAAAATTCCTGGGAGTTGATATAACTGAGTCTCTGGACTGGTCCCTTCATGTAAATCAATTAGCATCAAGACTCCTAAGTGGCTGCTTCATGCTACGCAAACTGAAAACGACTGTCAGCCACTCTTCCCTCCTTCTTGTATACCACTCCTATTTCCACTCCATCTTCTCATACGCTATTCTTTTCTGGGGTCACTTTCATCACGCCCACAGACTTTTTACCATATAAAATCGTGCCATTCGAATTCTTGCTGGTATATCTAGACGTCAGTCATGCAAACCTCATTTCACTAACCTCAAGATTCTAACCCTTACCTCCACTCTGATTTTGGCTGCAGCTACCTTTATCCACTCTAACCCCGATCTATTTCCTCGAAACTCTACAAACCAATCCCACCAAACTAGGTCCAGCTCAGACATCTTCATGCACTCCTTCAATCACAGCTTCTACAAACACAGCCCCACGTATCTTTGTTCCAAAATCTACAACAAACTTCCACCTCATATTCTCAGTCTCCTACGTCCTTCAGACACAACCTAAAATCGTTCCTCCTCATGAAACGTTACTATAGACTAGACGAGTTTTTGGGTACAACCTGAATCTCACCTTCTCACACCTTATATGTGCTATTATTACTTTTTTACCTCAATGACATTAAAAATTCTTGTGCTAATGACTCTGTATTCTTATTCTTATGTATCATATTTTTATATTAATATTGACAATCTATATAATATGTAAATTTTACTCTGACGATACCCATACTTGTATTATGTACTAGTCAGCGGGATCAAAATGAATACAATACAATACAATACGATACAATACAATAATTTAATTTCAGTTATTTAATATTTTTATTTACTCAATACAGATTGTTCATAAAACAGGTGATAATGATTACTATCATGAAATTACAATCAAACGTACTCAATGAATTATAGTTTGTTATTTTTTTCTCAGTTTTCTTCTCAAATCACCGATCTTCGTTATATTCTTTATATCTTCTTCCAATTCATTCCATTCCCGCGTCATTCTTTGAATGAATCCATATTTACTTACTTCTCTATCCACTTTTTCTACTTCCATTCTTACCCCTTCTCTTGTACTTCTTTGTAATCCTTTTCCAATTCTATTGCTTGATTCATCCCATCCTGTATATTCATTCTTGACTCCAACAAAATCTTGATAGGGAATTTAAAAACTAAGGTGATACACATAATTGAAAATTTGAATGCAATTCAAACCAGACAATTCGAAGAAAATAATGTACGGTAATACATGTTCTTTATTCATCGAATAGATGGAAATAATAGCAGAAAAATGTTGCAGTGTTAGATTCATGGCTACCTAGACTCGTTGGTATCGAATGAAATATATCTTCATGTTTTTTGCGACATGTAAAGGCAGGACATCCAGCTGGGAATATGGTCACAACAGCAATTGAATCACTTATTCCAGTATGGTGAAATCTGAGACAAGACTTGGAAAAATTGATTTATATACGAACTTTCCAAACTAATGAATCCATGCACACTAACGAACTCTAATGGCCGTCATAACCTGTATCTTAGACAGATTTACAAGGCGGTGTACTTTGGCAACATATATCTCAACAACTACAAACACCACGGACTTGCGGTCAATTGCAATCAATCAATAATACCCTCACAATTAGATGCGTGTAGTCGAATATTGGGGAATAATTTCATGATAGAGCAACAATTGAATCAAAATGTCTAATTTTATGGTTTTCATCGTTACATTTCCGGTCAACGAATGATAGTAGATACGAATCACAAGCCACGCCCAACCTTCACGCCACACTGTCCCCGGCATGCGTGACCTCACTGTCCCCGGCATGCGTGACCTCGTGTGCCCGCATATGACTCGCTCGCGTGCACGTGTAACTACACAACGAACACGCGTGAGGTCTGACCGCCACGTGCGCTAACGCGTGTCTCTCCAAGCCACGCCCAACCTTCACGCCACACTGTCCCCGGCATGCGTGACCTCGTGTGCCCGCATATGACTCGCTCGCGTGCACGTGTAACTACACAACGAACACGCGTGAGGTCTGACCGCCACGTGCGCTAACGCGTGTCTCTCCAAGCCGCCGGCGCTATCCGAAGCAAACTCGCATCGCGTGCACGTGAACGCTCCAACTCTCAAGTGCACCGCTTTGATATGATGTCTCAGATGAATTCTCTTCGTGCACTCGTAGCTACATTCGCCGCAACGGATAGTTTGTTCCGCCGCGTGAGTCGACAGATGTTGCTTCAAGCTTCTACAGTTCGACGAAACGAACTCGCATCGCTCGCATTTATAAATCTTCTCGTTGGGATGTGTTTTCTTGACGTGTTTCGTTAGATTATTCCTGCCGGTTGTCTTGAAGCTACACTGGATACATTGCAAGAGTTTCGCGCCGCTATGTGTTTGTATGTGTCTAACCATGTGGGTATTACGTATGCACGTATAACTGCACAACGGACACGCGTGGGGTTTCACCGCGTCGTGGGTCAACATGTGACATCTCAGTCCGCCCGAAGTGGACGACAAATAATCACATCGGTTACACGCAAACGGCTTTTCTTTCAGATGTACCGCCTTGATATGTTTCGTCAGACTGCATTTCTCGATGGCCGTGAAATTGCAATCGCCGCATCGAAACGGTTTATCGCCCGTATGCGACATCATGTGACGTTTCAAGCTCTTGCCGCCAGCCGTGGAAAACTCGCATAGCGTACACGCAAACGGTTTCTGTTTCAGATGTACCGCTTTGATATGTTGCGACAGACAAAACTTCTCTCGACACTTGTATTTACATTGTGCACACTCATAGGTTTTCTCCACGTCGTGCATTAACACGTGTCGCTTGAGGTACGAAGCGAACGCGGACGCGTAATCGCATCGCGTACAGATGAAAGGTTTCTCTCTACGATGTACGGCTTTTATATGATGCGTCAAGACACCTTTCTCTCTGTAGCTGGACGAACATTCGGTACATTTGAAAGGTCGTTCACCGGAGTGGGTACGTAAGTGTCTCACCATATTAGCGTTCTTCTTGCACGTGTAACTGCACAGCGAGCACGCGCGATGTTTCTCCTTGCGATGTGTCAACAGGTGCCGCTTTAAGTCGCACGCGTACGCAGACGAGAAATCGCAGTGAGTACAGATGAAAGGTTTTTCTTTACGATGTACGGCTTTCAGATGTTTCGTGAGACGGCATCGATCTCGGGATTTGTATTTGCACTCCGGACAATTGAAGGGTTTATCTGTTGAATGCGTCAACATGTGACGTTTGAGGTAATAGCCGAAAGCACAAGTGTAAGTACATTGCGTACAAGCGAACGTCTTGTCTTTGCGATGTACGGTTTTGACGTGATGTTTGAGACGGGATTCTCGTCGACACTTGAAGTCGCACTCGTCGCACGTGAAGGGTTGGTCGCCCGCGTGCGTCGACAGGTGGCGCTTGAGGTTGTTGCCGTGAGCCGAGGTGAAATCGCATTGCGTGCAGTCGTACGTCTTGCGTTTCAGATGTACGGTCTTGACGTGTTGTGTTAGACGAGACTTGTCGTTGCAGTTGAAGCTGCAATCGTCACACTTGAACGGAGGTTGTTCCGAGACACTCAACGTGTGGTGTTTCATGTGGCTGGATGTCTCGTAGCCGCAAGTATTGCTCTTGTCACGAGCGTTAACGATACTGTCGGAGGTGATCGCGTTGCCCAGACTCGTAGTGACCGAGCACAGCCCAGTACCCGTGCTGCCATCTTCATATGAAACTAGAGAACACAAAACAAACACTTGAATATCTGGCTCATATAATACTAGGAAAACGCAGAATGTGCGTTTTTTTTTTTTATCCCCTAACCATATAAAAAATATAAATTGAATTAAATTATTGGTACAATTTTAGACTATAGCTTTGTGGTTATTCAACAAAATATATATTATGAATTTTAAGAGTAATATTACCATACAGCGATGATATAACAACAAGAAAATTGAAGAAATTAGTGATCAAGAATATAGACTTTGAGAATACAGCTGTCAAAAATATAGATACATCTAGACTAATAGTGAACCTGAGTAGTAGTAGTAGTAGTAGTAATTCGTTTAACAGCAAAGAAGCTATTTTCGTACATGTTGTAAGGAATCATACAGCTGCCTCACTTGGAATGTCAAGTGAGCTGCTTGGTAAGACGGGGTACTACCCTTACGGTGGTATCCTTAGGGGCAGCGACTTCTGAGAAGTGAGTCGCTCCCTCAGGCCACACATTTGGCAATGTGGGGCCGGGAGAGTTAATTAGTTAGTCTTCGGACACGGTAGAGACTGGTCCTGTTTTGTCTTGAACCAGCTCCCCAATATTGTATGTTGTATTTTACCATTTTAATAAACAAAGTGAAAACCCTTTGATTCTGTAATATTAATCTAGCTTAATTATTACCTTAATGCTCCTATCACCGAGCCGGGGAACAATAGTGTAGCAATGTTGATACAGTTTTTTCACATAATACATAACAAAGCAATTTTTATAATAATAATATAAGTCCATCATTATAACTCAAATCATAAAATAACATAACATAGAGTATTTAATCATCATCTCCAACTTATACAGTTTGATTATCAACTAGTTTACTTGATCCCAGATCTGTTGGATGATAGATGAAGATACATTGTAAGAGAAGCGAGTGATGTGGGAATAATGCAGGTTGGAGTAAACACAAGCACACTTGTTGCCTTGTCTGTTATTCATGCTCAGTGAGTCATGCCTCCCCTCCCCCCCCCCCCCCTACTAGTGGACCTGGAGGGGTGACTCAGAGTAGACAAATGTGAGGGCAGGAAAAACCCAGCAACAACAGACCACTTCAGTTGAGTTCTGGAAGAGAGAGAGAGGAAGGTTCTGAATATTATGTAAGGTTTTATTTTGTTATAAATGAAGGTTTGGTGTATTCGTGTAAGCACCGTGCACGCACCCCCTCAATCGTACCTAAAAACTTAACAATCAACGCCAAACTACACATATTTTCATGTATGAGGAAATACAGGGTAAACTTACAGTCTTTGGCTAGTTCTTCTTTAACTGCTACGAAAGCAATCTCGTCCAACTCCTCCGTCTCGAACGCACATTCATCCTTGATGACTAGTTCTTCCTGTTTCAGTATGAGGAACCAGTTCTGTTCTATTCCTTGATCCGGGATAGAAGCGGCCGGCTCTAAGAACTGTTCCGTTACTTCACACTCAGTCGTGTTAGCAGCCACTGCAAACAAGAACAAGGTGAGACTATGATACAGTGAAGCAGCCGGCTCTAAGAACTGTTCCGTTACTTCCACGAAGAACTCCAATCAGAATGGTCGACCACGACGGGAATCAAACCCCGGTCTCCTCAGTGACAGTTCAGTGTGATGACCATTTGACCACTCATTCCAGTAAAACTGTATTAGATTTTACCTGGTACAAACTCATCCCTTGGTTCCTCCTTAACCACAGTGTCCGTACAATCTCCCTCCTCTTTCACCAAGGCCAGGGGATCCAGCTCCATCCCGCTGCTATCCCACGGGATCAAGCTAACAGAATGTTAGTTGACGTCCTATGTCGGGGCTTTCAAGTTTTGCTAAAACACAAAAGAAGGTAATTTTTGCATTAGCTATAAGTGCGATATCATTGAAACTCATCTGAAACTATAATTTCATGTGTTATCTTTATGTTTTGTGATGTTAAAAACCATTTAACAATTAGCTTGTTTTGCTATTTGAACTGACTTTACAATATATATTCTAGGTTAGGGTCGCTCTAGCAATCTGTTGTAGGGCTATTACCTCCAGTCTTGTACACACACACATACACACTGATCATTCAGGTGAGTATTCAGTATTCAATGCTTTGATTCTGATTAATTACTACTTAAAAAAGGTGTTTTCTTGTACATAATCACAACAATAATATTTGGGATATTGAAAAATGTTGATACGCCTATTTCGCCATCTTGAACTTGTCAGATGTCAAGTTTGACAGTTGACACTTCAGGCCTTTGAAAGCGCAACAATAAACTAATTATAATTTTCCTTCATCCGACAAATAACAAGGTGATTTATTAACAATATATAAACCATCCATGATCAAATCTAGTTGATATTAATTTGAAAAGTGCGGCCGGAAATCCAGTCGATACCTGCTGATTTCAACAAGTACCGTAATCAACTTGAGTTGAACTTTCACTTGGCTTGATGCTCTTGCATTCAGCGTCTGTTTATCACCAATCGTCAGTTTTAAAGCCACAGAAAGAGCTTGAACTGTTGGTACACTGCTGGGTTGTTCGTGTTGAATAGGCCTACATTTGTTGTCGTTTGAAGATGTTGATACCGGTCTAGTGGATCAATAATAAGGCTAGGCCTACCCTACTTGGGCCTAAACAGTTTCGATTCTAGGCCACTAGGCCCCAGGCCCTAATAGTGTTATTGTGAAGTCTTTGGGTACTTGGCCCGAGCGCTTTCGTCAATTCTTCTGCCTAGTAGGCCTAGGATTACGTGACGCTTCTATGTTCGGCTTTGCGAGGATTCTACAACTTGATTTTGAACCGTCAATTTAAGGTTTGTAAAAACAGGAATTCGGTGTGTTCAATGTTTATGCCAGTGTAGGCCCTAGGCCCCCTAGTCTCTGGGTGTCTTTGAATAGGCCTATGACCATTGAGTTTATGACTTTATGGCCTCTCCTTTTCAACCCCTGTTGCGGTACAGCTCGACTAAATTGACTACGTTTATCGCACAGCTGGGAAATGGTTTGGTCGTAGCGATTCAGTCAGAAGCGGTTCGAACGTGTCAACCTAAAATTAAAATCTAGGCCTAGGCCCTAGTAGTCCGTTCACACAAAACCTACCAGTATGTGGTTAGATTAGAATAGTCGTGACCTTAGAATATTTTCAAGAAATTGAAATGGAACAAATATTCCAATGCTTGCAATTGATTGAATCTGTCTACCTATGAATTTGTTTTTTAGCCTGTGTGATTCTGCAGGATGGACCTGGTACCCTTGGCCTTGGTGAAAGAGGGCGACTCTGTAGCGAAGAACAAACCGCGGGACGAGTGTGAATCAGGTATACATCATTTATACATTTCATTTTTAAATCAATCCAGTACAGTAGGCCTAAGCCTAAACCCTTGTTAATCCAAACTCGGTTAATCCGACATTTGTCACATTTCGAAGTTTTCCGAAGCACTTTTGTGGCTGCGGCATCTATGCTTCCCCCTCGAAGGATCCGGACACCTTGACTTGGTGTGGGGGCTTGCGTGGCCCAGTGATCTCCAGAGCTATCGTCGGGAGCAATTTATTTGCTCCTGGCAAGGTCACTCATGGCGATAAGGATATGGGAACGAGGGTTCGGACGAAGTTGGTACACCTTCTTTATATTATGATGGAAGTCTGTTGGTATCACTACATGACGGTAAACATACTGTGCTATGACGGTGGTCTAGTGTCAAGGGGTCCATCTATCAGACGTTCACAAGCGAGTCCTTCCAGTCGCTGGACTATCACTGCTGCAAGCCCCGCCCATCGACCGCTTCAAGCCCCGCCCACCGACCGCTCCAAGCCCCGCCCACCTATGAACTGTCGTTCCAGTGGGAGAAATGTTCCTAAAAAGTGTTGAGGTATTTTAAGAACATTTCTTGCACTGGCATTGCACGCGTCATGAGCAACTCGTCAACACGTCATACGTCATACGAGAGGGGGGGCCAGCGTGACGGAGACTTGATCGAGGCTGCGTTTCTATTCTCGTGTCTGTTAATATCCATAGAGTCTTCCAGTTTTGTCTTTCTTTCTGTCCGTCACAAAGGTTCTAGAAAATTCGAGAACATTCTAGAAGATTCAAACGCACTTAATACGTAATTGGGAGTGAGAGAGAGAGAGAGAGACGGCAGATCGGCTGTTTGTGAAACGAGTGGAACTAACTATATATATATATATATCAATAATTGTGTCCTGTAAAAAGTAGTTTAATCCCAATCATCTCACCTTGTTCTTGTTTGCAGCGGCTACTAACATGACCGAGTGTAAAGCACTGAGACAGACTTCTGAGCCGGCCGCTTCGAGCCCGGACCAGGAAATGAACCGGGAAGATCCGGATGAGAGTGATTCCGAGCCGGAAGAATTGGACGCGATGGCTTACGTAGCCGTTAAACTAGAACCCAACGAAGACTGTAAGTTTATGTTCGTTCATTCCTGAACTTCGAATAAATTATGAAACCACTTGCGTACGTTCTGAAAACAATCATCAGGCCCAACTTTTGAATGTGAATTGAAAGAATTTTCAATTTATAAATGTTATTGTATTGTAAATGCTTTTTCAAAATAGAAACTATTTCAAGTTTGTGTATACAGTGAAACCTCTATCCATCGTTCCCGGATCCATTGTTTTCCTGCTTGTATCATTCATTATTTCTCACCCCAATCCCCTATAAGCAATGTTAAATATTCCTGCAAGGATGGTTTTTTCCTGGTCCCTTGAAAAACGATGGATAGAGGTTTCACTGTACAGAAAAAGTTTCATGTCGATCAGTCAAACCCTGCGACCTGTGCAGTGCTTACAAACAAACAAACAAACAAACATAAAAATACAGTCAAAGCTCCGTAAGAGTTGGGTGGAAATCTTCGCTAACGCTCATCTAATGATTAGAATGGTAAAGTAGGATCAGTGAATTTGGTAATCAAGGGGTTAAACCCTAACACTAACTAAAAAAATACATTATTATCATTATTATTATTATTATTGTAACTCTTACGATTGCACATGAATGCGCGGTGGCAACTTCCCTATCTATCCTATCCTATCGCCTCCCTAACCTTCTGACGGAATAGCTTCAACCCTATTTCATCCCCTCAAATATACTTCTACTAAGCCCATTCCAGTCCCTACCTGTCCTATTCAAGAAAGAGAACTTACCGGCATCTAATCTAGCCCCCTTTTTAACTACCGCTCTATCATGTCTTCTCCTGCCCCCGTACCCCTTCTCCTTCCATTACCCTGAAGAAGTTACATATCCGATCCTCCTTTCTCCGTATTTCCAATTCCTGCCATGTCAAGTCTCGGATCATCTCAGATGGACTCTCCAATATTCTTACCCTCTCTCCCCATTTCCACCTCCTAACCCTACCTGTAACCCTTCTGACTGCAATCCTGTGCACCCTTCCCACATCCCTTATCTCACCTAGTCTATAAGGATCCCAGACAGAACTAGCATAGGCCTATTCCACCATAGGACGCACTAACGAAAAATATGCTTTTTCCTTTATCTCTTTACTGGTCCCCCTAAGCTGCCTCATTACAAAGTTGAGTGCAATAATACTCTTTTTCACTATTTTCTCAATCTGACTCCCCCACCCTAGACGTCTATCAAATACCACCCCTAAGTACTTGTAATTTTCCACTGACTCAAGTGTCTTCCCTCCTACATCATAAACTACATCTGTCCTCTCTCTCTCCCTACCAAAGGTGACTAACTTACACTTCCCTACATTTAACCCCATCTTGTTAATTGGATCCAACTTTTAAGTGCCGTCAGATCTGCCTGAATAGCTACTACATCCTCCTCTGTATTGATTTCCCTAAATAACATACAATTATCAACTATCAACTATCATTATTATTGTTGTGAAATGGTTGGTCTGTTTTTCAGCGCCCACTAGCCGATTGGACGTGGACCCGGGCAGGAACGACGGCTCGTCGGAGGACGACCTTGAGCCGCTGAACATGGTGATGACGGAGATGAAGAACGAGAGGAAGAACGCGAGCGGAGAACTGTCCGCGGAGATCGGGAGGCTGGAGGCCATAAACACCACCGTCACGCTTTCTCCCGCACCGGCCAACGAGTAAATACAGCTGTTACGAGTCCAAAAGTCACCCTCGGCTTATATGCAGATCTCGGCCTAAAATCGGTCAAAAACATGGTTTTCACTAAATATGATTGGGCGCACTACACATGCACACTCTTAACAATGGAATCAACTTGAAACTGGGAAATATTCCCCTAAAAACACGTTTAATAAATGTTTTATCATGAAGAAGCATAATTTTCTCAATTTCCATCATTTTTATTTGACGCGTATTAATAAACATACAGCAGAAAAATGTTACATTGTTAATTCACGGCTCTCTAGATTCGTTGGTATCGAATGAAATTCATTTTATATGATCAGGGTATGTAGAGTTTTAGATTTTACTTTCTAGATATCTCGCTCATCACACAACGCACATTCTGCGTTCAAGTAATATAGGCATAACGGTACTAGTACACTCGGTGACAACTAGTACCGTTATGCCTACATATTATAGGTCAGGTGCTGATAGCTGGGAGCCTGGTGGTCCTAACGAACTGTTCATCTCATACTTGAAACCCCTCATAACTTGAAACGAGTCAGCCCGTCACAAGATACGCTATTGTTCCAGCCCGCTGCCCGCCCAGCCGTTCAGTTGCCGGGCGTGCCCGTACACGTGCCGCAAGTCCAGCAGCCTCAAGACCCACCTGCTGATCCACACGGGCGAGCACCCGTACCGCTGCCCCGAGTGCCCCTACAAATGTCGGACCTCCAGCTGCCTCAAGCGCCACATGTACAAGCACAGCGGGGCGCAGCCTTACCGGTGCAAGAGATGTTCTTACGCGTGCAGCCAGTCGGGGGACCTGAAGAAACACGTCCTCATACACACGGGTCAGTGCAAGTGTCTCTAGCCGGTACAAGTGTCTCTAGCCACGTCACGCAGCCGTGCAAGAGATGTTCTTACGCGTGCAGCCAGTCGGGGGACCTGAAGAAACACGTCCTCATACACACGGGTCAGTGCAAGTGTCTCTAGCCGGTACAAGTGTCTCTAGCCACGTCACGCAGCCGTGCAAGAGATGTTCTTACGCGTGCAGCCAGTCGGGGGACCTGAAGAAACACGTCCTCATACACACGGGTCAGGAAGGTCAACAACTTGACATTTTAGTGAACAACGGATTTCTATTTTCGAATTGGAAACGTCAATTCATTCAAGAATAGCGTCAAGAACTTTCAACTTGTGCTTGCTTTCTATTCTATGGATTATTATTTGAGCTATCTTTGTTGATTTGTTACGTTCTGGGTTCTGTTTTGAATATAGCCGTAGCACCGCGTTACAAAACGAGGGGTATCGCTCTCTCTGTTGTCAATATACTTCCCACTACTATTGTTATAACTATCGCATTGCAAATACCTTGAGGACACAGCATCACTACGCACTAACACAATCACGCGTAAATTCCTTCGCACCTTCCGTGTAGACTTCTTCTTCCTCTTCTTCACTACTATCCTCTGCTACTTCTTCTCTTCTTACGAGTTCCCTCCACCGTTCTCTATCCTCCCACCATCTCCTGTCTACCACTTCCTCCTCGCTAGACTACCCAACACCTCACTCCCTCCTGCCACTTCTCTCTTGGTCTTCCTACTCTTCTGCCACCTCGAACATTGCTCTCGGTATTCTCTCCTTTTCCATTTGTCGCATATGCCCGTACTACCTAAGTCTCTCCCTTTCCATTTCAAATGATAACTTTCCCACTCCCACTGTGTTCCTTATATTTCTACTTCTCTTCTTCTCCAACTTTGACACTCGTGCTACGCTCCTCACAAACTTCATTCTGCAGACTCATGTAAGATCTCCTAATGACCCGATTAATGAATTAGGGGTCTTGGATAAAAATATGTAACACATATAATACAATTTAAATGAATGTTGTTTATTCACGTAGGTATGCAACACACAATACACGAGGAGCAGAGCACCCGTAGGTGGTTACCCCATGAGGGTCCGTAGACTAACTAACTTATTGGCGGGGGTCTAACACAAAACCACCCCCACTCCTACCCTTACTTGTTATAAGAAGGCAACAATAATAAATACAATCACTATTATCCAATAAAACAGACTGATGAAATGCCACTAGCTCACGTTGTCCCGTTGTTCCCAGGGGAGCACCCGTACATGTGCCAGTCCTGTTCCTACAAGTGCCGTTCTTCCGGCAGCCTGAACCGCCACCTGCTGATCCACAGCGGCGAGCAGCCCTTCCACTGCACCGTCTGCCCCTACCGCTGCAACCAATCAGGCAGCCTCAAGAAGCACATGATGACTCACAGCGGCGAGATGCCATGCGGATTCCAAGTGCGCGTCCCGCTCTTAGAATGCACGTTGCTAACGCCGGGGAAGCTGGTCACGCCGTAAGTGATGCGAAGTG
>OU015475.1:562306-714806 GCA_907164805.1 Brachyptera putata
CCTCGGGAAAAAAATAAAATTCATGGGGAAAAACACCCCAAAACCCGGGCCCGCTGTTAATAGCAGGAAATTACAAAGGAAAAAGGCAAAAAGTTTTTCCAAATGTTTTTACAACAAAGGCCTTTTGGGGAAACCCCAGGGACTTTTAACAAGAGGTTTGGGGAAAAGCCCCCCCAGGGGGCTTTTTTACCAGTTGGTAACCCCTTTTTAAAAATGGTAAAAATTTAAGGTTTATCCCCTTTAGAAAAAATTTTATACAAGGTTTGTAAAGGGGGAAAAAGTTGGGTTGTGTTTTACCATTTTGGGGGGGTGTTTATTTTCCATTTTACAAAAGGGGGCCCTTTTTAATGGAATTTATAAAGTGGGCCTTTTTGGGGTTAAAATTTTTTTGGGGTTTTTCCCCCAAAATTTTTCGGGGAAATATTTTGGGTTAAAAGCTTCCTTTTCCCCCAATAAAAACGTTTATTTGGTTTGGAAAGGTTTTTTAATAAAAATTTGTTTGTTTTTTAAACCCAAAAATTGAAATTTTTATTAAATTTTTTTTTTAAAATTTTATTTTTTGGGCCTTTAGGGTTTCAATTATTTTTTTATTCCCCTTCTTCCAAAACAAACAACCCAATTTTGACCTCACCGTCCAAGCCGGGGGTAGGTTGGCTTTTTTTCCCCAAAAACTTTTTATAGATTCCAAAATGGTTAAGTTTTCATAAAGGGGCCCCCATTTTAGGCCGTTGGTTTTTAATAACCCGTTTTTTTAACCCCGTTTTCCCCCCCTTCCCCTTCCCGGAAAACCGACCGCACCCGCAGGGGGTTCTAAGGGGGAAACCCCCCCCTCCTGTGAAGGTAAAACCTTTGGTTTCGAATTAAGGGGCCCTGTTCGGGGGCGGAGGGGATCTGCCGCGGTCAAAAGTTTTTCCATTTCCCCTTGGGCCGGCGAGGAATTTCCTGGGGAACCCCTGTCTCCCTTCGGGGAATTTTTGGGGGGACTTTCCCTCTGCTTCGGGGTGGGGGAGACTTTTCCCCGCTGCTTCGGGAAAACCCTGGGGGGAAACCTGTTCTCGTTTGGTTTCGGGTAAGGCGGGTGGGGAAAACTTTTCCCCCCGCGCTTCAAAGGTAAGGGGGGAATGTTTCTCGCTGTTTTCAAGGTAAGCTGCTGGGGACCTTTCCGCTGTTTAAAGGTTTAAAGCTGTGGGACTTTTCCCCGCTGCTTTCAGGTAAGGGGCCCCCGTTCGCGTTGTTTTGCAAGGAAGCTGGGGGGGCACTGTCTCCGGTTTTCGGGAAAAGACCTTTTTACGTTTGCCCGGGTAAGCCCCCGGGGGACACTTTTTTCCGCTGTTTCAGGAAAAGGTGGGGAATGTTTTTTGCTGTTTTCGAGGTAAAGGGCCCTTTCCCCGTTGCTTCGGGTTTTAAGCTCCCTGGGGCACTTTTCTCGTGCTTCGAGGAAAGGCGGGGGTTTTCTCGCTGTTTCCCGAGGTAACTGCGGGGGACACTTTTTTTCGCGGTTCGGGTGTTTGGGGGGACTTTTTTCCTGGGCTGCCTCAAGGTTAAGCCTTCTGGGGGACTTGTTTCCCTCTTCGGGGTAAGTGCGGGGGACACTTTTCTCGCTGCTTGGGGAAAGGGGGGCCCCCTGTTTTTCCGCTGCTCCCGGGTAACTTTTGGGGAAAACTTTTCTCGCGTTTTCGGGGTTTAAGCCTGGGGGACTTTCTCGCCCCTTAAAAAAGGTAAGCTCCTGGGGGCCGTTCTCGCGTTTCCCGAGGAAAGCGGGTTGGGGGAACTGTTTTTGGCTTAAGGAAACCTGCGGGGAGGAACTTTTCGGGGCTGCCCCCGGGTAAGCCTGGGGGAAAATTTTTTCTCGCTGCTTCAAGGTGAAGGTTTGGGGGCCCCTTTCTCGTTTGTTTTCAAAAAGGGAAAAAGCGGGTGGGGGCCCCTTTGTTTTCTGTGCTCCAGTTAAGCTGTGGGAGACCCTTTTTTCCCCTGTTTTAAAAAGGTAAGCGGCGGGGGAACTTTTTTCCGCTGTTTTTGGGGGAAACTGCGGGGGGGCATGTTCCCCGGTTTCCCCCAAATTTAAGCTGCTGGGGGGAACCACTTTTTGTCGCTGCTTCAGGTAAACCCCCCTTTTCCGCTCCCCTTCGGGGTTGGGGAAAATGTTTCGCGGCTTCGGGAAAGGGTTTTGCGGGGAACTGTTCTCGCGTTTTAAAGGGGGAACTGCTGGGGGCCTTTTTCTGCGCTTCGAGTTAAGCTGTTTGGAGAAAACTGTTGTCGCTGTTTCAAGGTAAGAGACTCTCCGCTGCTACGAGGTTTTTTTTAAGGGGGGGAATGTTCCCCGCTCTTCAGGTAAGCTGCGGGGGCCACTGTTCTCGCTGCTTTCCGAGGGGGGAGCCCTTTTTTCCCTGGGGCCCCTTAAGGTTTTTTGGGGAACTGTTCTCGCTGCTTGGGGGGTAAGGGGCCCTGTTCTGCGTTTCGGGGTTAATTGGGGACTTTTTCTCGCTGTTTCAAGGAAGCTGCGGGGGGCCTGTTCTCGCTGTTTTCGGGGAAAGGGCTGCTGGGGGGGAAACCCCCCACTTTTCCGCTCCCAAAGGGTTTAAGCTGCGGGGGGAAATGTTCTGCTGCTTCGAGGTAAGGGGACGTTTCTCGCTGTTTAAAGGGGAACTTGGGGACACTGTTTTCGATGTTTTTCCCGAGGTAAAGTTTTCTCCCCACCGGGCGGGTTTCAAGGAAGTGCGGGGGGCACTGTTCCGTGTTTTCGGGGAAAGCGTGGAAAATTTTCCCGCCTTCGGGGGAAGGGGGGGGATTCCACGCTGACCCGGGGTTAAGGAGCCCTTTTTCCCCCGTTTGCTTCAAGGTCCCGGGGCCTTTTCTGGGGTTTCCCGAGGTAAAGACTTTTCTCGCTCTTCGGGGGTAAGTTTCTGGGGACACGTTCTCGGGCTTCGAGGTAAAAAATTTTTCCCCCGCTGCTTCAAGGTAAAGCTGGGGAAACTTTTTCCGCGGCTTCAAGGAAAGGGGGGACGGTTCTCGCTGTTTTCGAGGTGGGAATGCTGGGGACACGTTTCGCTGTTCAAGGAAGTGCGGGGGGCACGGTTTCGCTGTTCGGGGAAAGGGGGCCCTGTTCTCGCTGCTGAAAAGGTAAGCTGTTTTGGGGGGGGTTGGAAGAGCGAGGGCGGGCCGGGAAGGGGGAGACATTTTTTCCCCGCGGGCTTTTCAAGGTAAGGGGACTTTTCTCGTTTCCAAGAGGTAAAGGGGGACTTTTCCCCGCGCGGCAAGGTAAGCTGCGGGGGGCACGTTTTTCCGCTGTTCCAAGGAAATTCCTGGGGACACTTTCCCGCTGCTTAAAATTTAAGCTGTTGAGGATTTTTTTCTTTGGCAGCGAAATTGTAAAAATTATAAAATTATATATTATATATATAAAATTTATATATTTTTAAAATTTTCCTTATAGGATTTTTCTCGGGGTTTTGGTAAAATGGTGTGGGGGCCCTTTGTATTTTTCCCCGGGTGTAGACCCCCCTTTTCCATTTTCCCTGGTGGGAATTGCGGTTCCATTCAAAACCTTGTCTCCCCCAAGGTTTGGGCCCCGGATAAAACCTGCCATCCTCGGGGGACCCTGTGCAGTGGGTTGAAATTGTTCGTGTTTTTCCCCAGGGGACATTTTCCCCCCCGGGTTTTCCGCAGGGAAGGTTTTCCGCATTTTTCCCCGGGCCCCGTGTGGCGGCCCGCCCCCCCTGAACGCCGGGCGCGTTTGGGCATGCCCAAGGAGCGAAAACGCGACGGGGAAAAAACGGACGTTGTCAAGGGATTCTGTCGGCAGGGCAGCGCGACCCCCCCCGAGGAGCTGACCCAAAAAACATAACTCACGAGGAGGAGCATCGCGGAACCTGGTGAGCCCAAACGGAGGGGAAAAACACGGCATTTTTGATCTGTTTAAAATTGGAAAACGAAGAAATACCTTGTACGATGAGGAGATGTCTATAAAATGTAAACAAAAAATTTACAACCTGATCATAAAAAAAATATATTTATCCCATAACCGAATCTAGAGACCCAAATTTAAACAATGAACATTTTTCTGCTTTTATTTCATCTATTCGATGAATGAAAAACCCGCCCCCCCCTTTGGCTAATTAAATTTATGCTAGGGGTTAAAATAAAGTCACCTTTTGGGCGGGGGTTTCGAGTCCTCATAGGCATTTTTTTTTTTAAAAAGTCCTTTCATTATCACTCTTAAACGTTTCTTATCATTTTGCTCTTCTTACCCTGGGAAAACCCTAGCGGGTTTGGTGGGGTCTTTAAAGGGGTACTTTAAAAGGGGGAAAAATGTATTACAAATTTTTTCTTGAAAGGGTTTTTCCCCGAACTGAAATCCATTTTCCCAACCATGTTAACTTCCGTTTTTCTTTCAAGGAACATTTAATTTAAAATTTGGTGAGTTTCCCTTTTTTTTTATTTTTTTTTTTCCCCCCTGGGGGGCCCCTTGATCTTAGGGGGTTTTTTAAAATCGAGTGATTTTTCAGATAAATTGTTAAACCCAATTGACTAAAATTTTAAAGGGCCCAAATTTGGAAGTTTGGTATAAAAAAAAGTTTCATGTCGAGGGGGCAAAACCCTGCGACCTGTGCATGCGCAAAACAAACAAAAAAAAAAAAAAACAAATTTGGGGTTAAGATTTGCTTTAAAATTCTACACAAACCCTCACAAATTAACGGGTGTTTTTTGGCTGGTTGAAAACGATCTCTAAGGGTACCGTTTCCCTTTTTGGGCCTTTGTATAAAAATGAAATATAAGTAAAACCCTTTTTCAAACGCATCTTTTCCTGGACCATCTTTTCCCCGGTTTGTATCGTTTTTGGTTCAACCCCCCACTCCCTATAATCATGAAAATTTTTTTCCGGGATGGATCTTTTTTATTTTCCTCATCGTCGTCGTTTTTTCCTCGTTCCATTCCCCCACTTTTTCGTACAGTCCATTAAACCCCTCGCTATCGACCCGCCCGCCGGCGAAAAAATGCCCCGATCGTTCCCGCGGGGTTTTTGGGGGGCACGCGGAGGCGCGGACGAATCGCGAGTGCACGGCGACTCCTGTCCCCCCTTTGGCAGACCGGGGGCCCAAGAAGATCGCGCGGCCAAACCGATCTCGGACTTTCCGGCCAACGCCAGCTCAAGGTCGCCAACGGGGTCGTACTACCGGGCGCGCTTTCGAGGCCAGGTTTCGTGGGGCATCTTCAAAAACTGCCCCCGGCTTTAAAAACCCACCTGGCTCCAGGCTAAAGGGGCCGAGGGCTTCAAGGTAAGCGCTCACTGGTGTCATTCAAGGTAAGCTGCTAAATGGTTTGTCAAAAAGGGAAAGCGGGCTGCTTCCCAGGGATCCCCTTTTTACTTAAAGGTAAGGGGCTGCTTCCCATGTACCCTGAAACTTAAAGGAAGTGGCTGTTCCCCAGTGATCCCCTGTTTTTCAAGGTAAGCTGGCTGTTTCCCCCATTTTTCCCCTTTGTTACTTAAGGGTAAAAGTGGCTGCTTCAAGTGAAACCCTTTACTTAAAGGGTAAGCGGCTGTTCCCCAGGCCCCCCCTTGGTACTTCAAGGAAAGCGGGTGTTCCCAGTGTTTACCCTTTTTTACTCCAAGGAAATTTTTGCTGTTTCCCCAGTGATACCCTTTTACTTAGGAAAGCTGGCTGTTCCCCCAGGATCCCCCGTAATTTAAAGGTAAGTTTGGGGGGAACAGCATTTTATCATTTGTTTTTTCCCTAGTGGCGTGCTCCAAGTGGCTTTTGCGTGGGAGGGGGGGGCCTTTTCCCCCCCCCGGGGGATTTACCGGGTGGCCTGCAAAAAACTTTTCCCTGGGGCTGCCCAATAGGCGCCGCCCGACCAGAGGGCCGGCCCCAGGACGACCTGGCGGCGGGGGCCCCACACTCTAGACGTTCTGCATCCCTGATTCCTAAAAGGGCCTTTTCTATAAGTAAAAACCTCTTCCATTTTTTTCCCAAGGGGGCCCAGGAAATAAAAAAATCCATGCAAAAAACGTTTCCCACCCCGGAAAAATTTTTTATGTTTATTTTTGGGGGGTTTTGAACCAAATGAATGATACAAAAGGAAAACGATGCATGAGGGGTTTCAGTGTATGTAAAAATTTTGGCAGCAAAAACGAAAAGCGGGGGGGGTTTTAAAACTCTTTCACAGTTGGTAAAAAAGTCCCGATATAAAACCCACCGGGTTTAAACCAAAATAGGGGAACCGATCCCCCCGAATAAAGCTACCCCCAAACTTTTAGATCAACCATTGAAAAAGGATTCATCTCCTTTCCACGAAAAATCATCACTTTCCTTTTTGGGAATTCGAAATTTCATTGCGCGCGTGGGGAAACCCTGCCAACGGTTTTGAAAAACCCGTTGTAGGACCTCACGATCGGGGTGTATTCGGTTGTGCGTTTGACGCGCGATCTTTCATATGGCCCGCCTCCCCGGTAAAGGGGCTGAAAAGCCCAATGCAGCTAACGGGAAAAACGTCCCCTTTTTTTTATTGCGCGTTCAAAAAAAATTTGATGGAAAGGGGGAAAAATGATGTTTCTTCGTGAAAAAACCATTTTTTAAAACGGGCTTTTAGTGGATTTTTTTGCATTTTCCAAGTTGTTTCCATTGTTAAAAAGTTTTGCATGTGAAAGTGCCCCCAATCTTTTTTTTTTTTTTTTTAAAAAAAAGGGTTTTTTTGAACGATTTGGGCCCGAGATCCGCATATAAAGGGGGGACTTTTGGACTGAAATTTTCGAGAAAAAACCCCCCGGCCATATCGGAACAAAAACGGTTTTTTTCTTTTAAAATTTCAAAACCTCCAAAACAAAAAACGATAAAACACACAGGCATGCGTGGGGAAAATTTAAATCAAAATTTCTTTGCGTTCGGCGCCGGGAAGTTCGTTGAAGCCAAAAAAGGCCAGGGGTTTGATAACAAGGTCTTTGTGCGGGAAACCGGGGTTTGGGGTTTGTTTGCCCCCCGGGGGGAAAGGTGGGGGGCCTGCCAACCACAGGACATGGGGGACATGAGGGCGTGCCCTCGACAGGCCCATTGCCCAGGCGTCCCCATGACGGAAAAAGGACCGTGGGTAAACCCCTACCACGGGGGGGACCGAAAGCGTGGTTTTAAACGGCGGTTTGCTAGGGGGGAAAACCAAGTCGGTCGGGGGGGGGGGGGGGGTTTTCCCAGTGCGGCATTTATCCGTCTGCCAAAAATTTCCCGACGCGAATTACTTTGGGGAATGAGGAGATATATAATATACTATAAAGTAAAATCTGAAACTCTACACCCTTTGGATCATAAAAAAATTATTTTCTTTCGATCAAACGAAACTAAGAGAGATATAAAAAAATTCATTCCTACTAACAAAAACAAAGGGAGGCCGTGAATTAACAAGGGGCACATTTTTCTGCTTTTTTCTTTTTATTCAAATGACCCCCCCTCCCCTCTGTTTTGTGGGTAAAGTTTCTTTTTTTAAATGATCTTGCCCAAGTGGGGTTGCCGTTTGCCCACAGAAAAAAAAGAACATAAGATAAAAAAATTTTATAAACATGGGTAATAAAATAAAAAAAAATGGATAATGATTAAAAATAAAATAAAAATTTTTTTAAATGAAAAAAAAAGTAGTAAAAACAAAACCCTTTAAAAACCACTATAAAAATTTTACAAAGGTAAAATGAAAAAAAAAAATATTATTAACCTACTCAAAACTGTTAACTTAAATATAAATGTTTCAAAAAATGGATACTAAACCTTTTTATAGGGGAGCGAAACTTATAAAAAAAAACTACTCTTGGGTTTAAAATTGTAAAAAAAAATTTAAAAAAACCAAGGGGGGGTTTTGCCCCTTGCTCCAACTAGGAGGCCCTAAACCTAAATGTTGCCAAGATTGTATTTTTTTAAAAATGGTTTGGTCGTGGGTTTCAAAAGCCTTTCTTTTCCTTTCCACATTTGGGGCCCGGCTAAACCCCTGTCTCATCCCTTTTCCCATTCCCAAAAACAAAGGTTAAAAACGGTCGCACGCATATCCCCTTAAAGGGGAGCACACTACGCACCCCCAAAATTCGCTTTTAAATTCCTTCGCCCTTCCGTTCTCCCCGGGGTATCTTGGCCCTTTGGGGAAACCCGGGTTCCCCCACCCCTTACTTTTATGATTAACCCGCCTTTTTTGGTCCCAGTTTTTCCCCAAGGGGGTTTCTTTCCCGTCCGTTTTGGGAGGCTTTGACCCCCAACCAGGTGGCGGCGCAGGCGGGCCCCACGTCCCTTTGGGGGGAGGGGTTTTGGCGCAGGGGGACAAGCAGCGGGGGGGGGGGGGGGGAGGACCCAGCCATTTTGCCCCCGTCAGGGACGCCCCCGCCAACGGAACAGGGGTAAGCCCCCTATGCCGTGTAACGAGATAGGGAAATTTTGGGTGGTTTTTTTTTTTCCTTCCCCGAATGAAAACTTTCAACACTGGCCCCTTTAGAGATAAAAATTGCTTGAAACGGGGCAAAAAAAAAACACAAAAATTTTTTGGGGGGCCCCAAATTTTTTTAAAAAAAATTTGGGGTTGTGCCCCCCCCGGGGCCAAGCTTTTTGGTTTAAAAAAGGGCATTGGGGGGTTTACCCCCCGGGGCCCAATCACATTAATGTTTTTAAGCGGTCCCCCAAATCCACCGTTGGGGGGTGGTTCCAAAACCCCTTTAAGGGGGGTTTTCAGAGGTCTTTCCCCCCTTCTAAATTCTGCATTAAAAGGGGGTTTATTCGTCCCCCCCTAACCCTGTTGGGGGGGTCGCCAAAAACAAAAACCCCAATTGCCAAAACCAAGGCGGCGCGCCCACCGGGAAAGGCCCCGACCAGGGGCGGAGCGGGAGGCGGCGCCAACCAATTGGGACGGCGCGCCGGGGGAGCCCCCGGGGAACCGGGGCAAGCCCCCAGGGGAAAGGGCGGGGGCCGGAAAACCCCCAGCGGCCCCGCCCCCCCCCCCCCTTTCCGCCGCCCAAAAAGACGCGGTGGGCGCTCCAAAGAAATTCCCCTCTCCCGCCAGGACCGACACCCCAGGGCTGCGAGCCCAGCCCCTTGAGGTCCAAACACTCTAGGGAATAAAGCCCAAACCCTACAGGGCCCAAAGCCCCTCTGGGGAAAAAGCCCCGAGCCCCCCTTAGGCCCAAAACATTCTAACATGAGTCCTGCCCTCCCATCAAAAACCTCTGGGGTAAAAAAGGGCCTTTGCCCCCCCAAGGCCGAAATTCTAGGGCTCGAGTCCTAGCCCCCCTGGCCCAAAACATCCGGGCATCGAGTCCTAGCCCCCCAGGTAAAAACCCACTCTGGGGGTAATAAGTCCTAGCCCCCCCGCCCAAAACATTCTGGGCTCAAGTCCTAGCCCCCCCGGGTCCAAACTCAAAGGGGGAAAAGTCCTCCCCCCCCCCCAGGTCCAAGCACTCTGGGGAAAACGGGGGGGCCCTGCCCCCCCCAGGCCCAAAAACACCTGGGGTTCTAGCCCTTTCCCTCCGGGGAGTGGGCCCAACTCCAGGGAGCGACCCTGCCCTCCCAGGCCCAAAGGGCATTAGGGCACAAGTCCTAGCCCTCCCGGGTTCCAAGCACTCTAGGGTAATAAGTCCTAGCCCCCCGGTCCAAACACTCCGGGGGGTAAAAAACCAAACCCTCCCGGGGTCCAAGCAAAGGGGGCTGGGAACACCGCCCCCGCCGCGGTTTTAAACCCGGGGGGGAAACGGACGACCCCCCGGGGCCCCCAAAAGGGAAGAAAAAGATTTCCCCCGCCCGAGTCAAACGGCATGCCCGGGGCCAAACTCACGGTAACCAGCTTACCCGATGTAAACCCGATCAGCAACGTAACAAAAAACCAGGGGAGCCCTAAAGGGGGAATAACTTGAAAAAGGGGTTTTTGGGGATTTCAGTTGCGTGGGTTACCCAGACTGCCCCTGCCAAACTTGTCGATGTAGAAAAGGACTTGGTGTGTCTAGGAAACCCCGCCCGGGCTTGTTTGTATGGATGTGTAAAGGGAAAGAGAGAGCATTTACCGGGTTTCACAAGTAAAAGGGCCCTACTGGGGGGTGGAGAGCCTTTGGGAAGAGACAGGCCCCCCGGGGGCCCAAGAAATTACGCAAAGCGGTAGTAACGGGGGTACCGTTGGGCGGGGGTTTCGAGCCCGCATAAGGAAAGGGTTTTTTTGAAAACGCCCTTTTAACCTATCATCACTTCTCTTGCTTTATAAATTCCGCTCATTGTCCCCCCGTAAACGTAGCTGTTGGTGGGGTGGGTTAAAAAAACATTAAAAAAAAAAGATAAAAACCAGAGGTTTTTTAGACACACAGGTTTGGGAAGTTTTGGGGCTGTTCCCTTTGGTAACCGGACTACCTACTCTACTGTGCCCAAGGGAAACGCCGCAACTTTAAACCTCGTGTGTCTAATCATTCTGGTTTGTCAAGGGCTGCCCCCATGAGTAGGCCTTCCTTTGTAAACCTGGGTAAGTGCGTTCCCCTCTTTACCTCTCCCCAAAATTCATAACGAACCGTTACATATATTATCCATTTTTGTGGGGGAATCTGTAATTTTATTCAATAAAAAGAAAATCACATAAATCTAAATAGCGTATTCCGTCTGTTTTACCTAGGGCCCGGTAAAGTTTTGATTTCAATAAATTTTTTCAAACCGAAAAAATTCTTCCTTTTCAAATTTCATAAATGGAGAGCAAATTTTTTTTTTTTTGAATCTTTCGAAATAAATTTTTATTGCACTATGGATAGGTATTTTTATAAATTTCCCAATTTTTTGATTTGACTAAAATTTCATTTTTTGTTCAAGAAGGGAGCTTAACCTTTTTGTTAAAATTTTTAAAAATCCCTTTTAAAATTTAGTTTTTCAAATTTAAAGTGAATTAATTGTTTTTAAAAATCTCTTTATTAGCCCTTTGCATTACTGATTTTGGGCTTTTCATTAGTTTCTTGTTTTTTTTTGGGTTGGTTTTAAAACCCTCTACATCGCAAAAAAAGATTTACCCCCCGGCACATAGGAAATCTTGTGTCTTGAGTATTGGGGGTGAGTATCTTTCCCCCAGCTCCTGGTTCCTCCCTGGACATGGGGCCAACTTTTTGTCGTGTATGTTTGGGGGGGGAGTATGTGTCCGGCCGGCTGGGTTTCCTCAAGCAATACAAGATGTTAAAAACCTGGCACATAGACAACTCTTGTGTCGTTTTAGGTATTGCGGGTGATGGTGCCCCAGCTTTCAGCTGGGTTTTTCCTCATTATGCGATACAAATTTTTACCCCCGGGCACATAGGAAAATTTGTTACGTTTTGTATTGCGGGTAAGTATCGTTTCTAGCATCAGTTGGGGCCTCATAGCAATAAAAGATGTTCCCAATGGCACATAGGCCCCCTTTTGGGTTCTGTAGTTTTTGCGGGTGAGTATCGGGTCCCCCTCAGCTGGGTTCCTCAAGTGATAAAAGATGTTAAAAACCGGGAAACCATAGGAAAAACTCTTGTGTCGTGTTTTATTGGGGGGTTTAGTATCGTGTCAAAGGCATCGCTGGGTTTCCTCATACAAAACCCAAATTTTACCCTGGCACATGGGCCCAACTTTGTGTCTGTATTATTGGGGGTGAGTATGTGTCTAGCTCAGCTGGTTCCCCCTAGCAGATAAGGGGAATGTTTACCCCCTGGACATAGAAAACTCTTTTTACGTGTTTTTTTGGGCGGGGAGAAATCGGGGTCTGGCATCAGCTGGGTTTTTCCTCATGCTGTTTCAAGTGTACCCCCGGAAACCTAGGCAACTCTGTTACGGGTATTTTTTGCGGGTGAGTATCGTGCCCGCTCACTAGGTTCCTCATGCAAACAAGATGTTACACCTGGCACATAGGCAACTCTTGTGTCGTGTAGTAGCGGGGAGAAATCGTGCCCAAGCATCAGCTGGGTTTCCCTCTTTACCCGATACAAGATTTTACACCGGGCACCTAGGCCCCTTTGTCGTGTATGTTTTGCGGTTTGGAATCGTGTCTGGGAATCAGTATTTTCCCCCTACCCAGATAAAAAGATGTTCACCTGGCAAAATAGGAAAACTCTTGTTCGGTATGTTTGGGGGGGAAGTATCGTGTCTACATCAGTTTATTCCTCATAGCAATACAAGTGTTAAAAACCGGAAATAGGAAAATTTTGTGTGGTAATGTTTTGCGGGGGGAGTATCGTGTCTAGCATCAGCTGGGTTTCCCTAAATTAAGCAATACAAATTCCCCCCTTGCACTTTAGGAAAACTCTTGGGTCGTGTATGTATGCGGGTGGTATCGTACCTATAAAAACGATCACACGGGGGGGAGGACAACTTCCAAGACAAAAGGTGAATTTTTTAAAACTGCCAATCTTAATATAACATTTATTTTGGATTCATTTAAATTCTCTTTTCAACTTTAATTTTTATTCATTTTTTTTGATTAAAATTTTTTTCCAAAAAATTTGTTTATTTAAAAATTGTTTTTTGCTCATTTTGTTGCAAATATGTTTTATTATTTTTTTATTTTTCGGTCAATCTTGGAACCAAAATCAACCAACAAAAATAAGAAGTTTTCAAATTGTACGTTTACTTTTCCCTTTTAAATTTCTACTAGGCTCGCTCTGTACCCGGGGTGATAGAAAAAGTTTGGGCCCGGTAACGGCTTCCCCCAGTCGACCAAAGATAGTTGACTTTTGGTTTTTTTGAGCTTTTGTTTTACGAATCGTTTGTTAGGGGACTAAGAAATAGTTAGGGGTTTAACTTTTTATCCCCCTTTGGGGTTACGGTGATATTTTCCCCCCCTTTTAACCCAAATATTTTTTGGATTTAGAAATTAACTAAATTCTTTAAAACCCGGGCCTAACAGGACTTCTCCGTGTGGGTCTTTAGTATGGTATCTCAGTGGCGAACTTAAATCCGAAGTCCCCTTTGGGGCAGGTAGCACTACTTTTTAAATGTCTTTCCCGGGAAGATTAAAAATTTGTATCTACATTTAAAATTAAAAAGGGGGTTAATTGAAATTTTCCCTGAAAACCCGTCGGTTGTCTAAAGGGAAATGATGTTTTAAGATTTTTAATATATTAACTTTGGACCAGTTTTAAATTTTTAAAAATTGTTTTTTTTGTCAAACCCAAATTTTCCTTTATTTCTAAAAAATTTTAATAAATCGCACTACAGTGGGGAAAAGGGCCCCCCAAATTGACTATCACCGTCCTTCATGAAACGGGAAATCAACCACAATGGTTTTTGGATTTTTAATAACTTACCAAAAGTTTGGCGGAAATTATCAATGATATATATATTTTCAAATCAAAATTTAAAATGCCATCTGATTGAAAAAGAATTTTATTAAACAACAGTTTTTTTGGGGGGTACGGAAACCCGGCTTCTTGTTTACTTGAAAAATACGAAAAATAAAAGAAATACGTAAATAAATTATTATTATTATTATTTTTATTATATTTATTGAATGTGAAACAAAAAATTTAAAAATTTAAATATGAAAAAATAATGTTTGTCATTTGAACATTTTCTGTGTTCCAAATTTCCCCTTTCCTTTCACATTATTTTGAATACTTCCTTCAAAAATTGTTGTAAAATTTAAAAGTGAAAAATTGAAGAAAAATCAGTGATCAAAAAAAATCATGAACATTACAGTTTACATCAGCCCAAAAAGGGGGGATTAAAAAGAAATTTTAAAGGAACAATTCCGTGAGTTTGAAAAGAGACGGAAAATTACCCCAAGACTTCCGCTTTTGCTTTTTGGCCTTTGTACTTAAACCCCAGATTTCTTTCCCAATTTTTGCCTGCAATGAGAGGGGACAGAAAAATGGAGAGGGGAGGGGAGAGAAAAAATGCTTTAAAAGTTTGGGATACTACTCCCTATGTTTGCCGTTAAAAATGCGGTTCGAAAAAATTTTGGGCCCTGCAAGAGGGGGGAAGGGACGAGAGGGGAGTGAGAGAGAGAGGTGCATATAGTTTGCCCCTATACCTAATGTTTCCCGTGTACAACGGGATTCGAAAAAATTTGTGCCTGAAAAATGAGGGGGGAGGGGAACAGAGTGAGTGAGGGGAGAGGGGTTCCCAAAAGGGACCTACAAATACATCATTTTTTCCCGTGTACAAGTGGATTCAAAAAAAATTTTGTGCCTGAAATTTAGGGGGAAAAGAGACGAGAGAGAGAGAGGGGAGAGAGAGATGCAATAGCGCCCTACTACTACATCATGTTTCCCGTTTAAAATGCGGGATTCAAAAAAAAATTTTGTCCCTGCAAGAGAGGGGAGAGCCAGAGAGTGGAAAGAGAGAGAGAGAGGCATATAGTTTAAACCCTACTACAATCATTTTTTCCCGTGTACAAAAGCTGGATTTTGCTTAAATTTTATCATTAGTTGAAAGTCGATTCGTACCAGGAGAACAGAATAGTTGAGGAAGGTATACGAAATTCAAGTTCGCATCAATACAAGTCTCATTCGAATAATTGTTTTGTGTAATTGCATAGGACATTGATTTGTAACTCTTTAAATCTCAATCTTTCAAGGTATTTGAGTGAAGGAAGCAGGATAAAACAACTGAAATTAAAAGCTCACAGAATAATTATCATTCAGACACTTTTTATTATATCATCAACAGTAACATGTCAGTAGAATGATCCCTCCATATTCATTCTCGATCTGTTGATGTACGATCTTCATATCATTGGAAAGTTCGGTTAGAATTGCCCTGGCGGTTGCCAAGGAAAACGTCGCTGATTTATCGGAAAACGGACATTTCCAGCCAATTTTCAGAAGTGACTTCTGAAATTAATTGCGAAAAGTCCGAAAGTACCTTAGTTACTTTCGGACCTTTCGCAATTAATTTCTATGGACTGGTGAGAGTTATGATGTTCTAGTATTTTTTTATGAGTATAACTTGATGGTCCCTAAATCCTTAGCAGATTTGGCTTCAATCGCATAAGCCATTTCCAAGAAAGCGGTGTCTGAATTACCCAAAAACTGCAATTTCCTGTACATTTGGGTAAAAAAATGTTGTCCTCTGAAATTCATTGTTGAATTTCTCAGTTCTGTTGTTATTTATTCATATGATTATCAAATTCGAACACAAATCCGGTCTCCGTTTCAAAATCGAGTTCAATTTTGAAATTTTAGAGCAAAAATCAACTTAGTGTACTCACCATGGTAGGGTACCCCCATATAGAATTCTGGAATCCTTCTAATTACTTTTCCATTAGCATTATTAGCGAAATTTGAACGGAATAACTCTTTTGAAATGTCCTCTCATCTTCCTACAAAATTTTAGCCGAATCAAAAATGATGATATTTGATGACTCTGAGAAGTGGCTGGAAATTGCAGTTTTGGGGTAATTCAGACACATTTTTCTTGGAAATGGCTGATGCGAGTATAGCCAAATTTGCTGAGGATTTAGGGACCATCAAGTTATACAAATGAAAGGATACTAGAACATCATAGCTCTCACCAGTTCATAGAAATTAATTGCGAAAGGTCCGACAGTACCTTAGTTAACCCTGTACATTTCGGTCAAAGATTTTCGTCCTCTGGAATTCATTGTTGAATTTCTCAGTTCTGTTGTTATTTATCAATTGTGTTATCAAATTCGAACACAAATCCGGTCTCCGTTCCAAAATCGAGTTTAATTTAAAGATTTTAGAGCGAAAAACAACTTAGTGTACTCACCATGGTAGAGTCCCATATTATAGAATTCTGGAATCCTTCTAATTACTTTTCCATTAGCATTATTAGAAAAATTTCAACGGAATAACTCTTCTGAAATGTCCTCTTGTCGTCCTACAAAATTTTAGCCGAATCAAAAATGATGATTTTTTATGACTCTGGAAAGTGGCTGGGAATTGCAGTTTTTGGGAAATTCAGACACCTTTTTCTTGGAAATGACTGATGCGAGTATAGCCAAATTTGCTGAGGATTTAGGGACCATCAAGTTATACTCTTAAAAAAATACTAGAACATCATAGCTCTCACCAGTTCATAGAATTAATTGCGAAAGGTCCAAAAGTACCTTAGTTAACCCTGTACATTTTGGTCAAATTTTTTTGTCGCTTGAAATTTTTTGGTTGAATTTCTCAGTTCTGTTGTTATGTATGTGTAGTGTGATAAAATTGGAACACAAATCCGGTCTCCGTTCCTAAATCGAGTTTAATTTGAAGATTTTAGAGCGAAAAAACAACTCAGTGTACTCACCATGGTAGAGTCCCATATTATAGAATTCTGGAATCCTTCTGATTACTTTTCCATTAGCATTATTAGCAAAATTTCAACGGAATAACTCTTCTGAAATGTCCTCTCGTCTTCCTACAAAATTTTAGCCGAATCAAAAATGATGATTTTTTATGACTCTGAAAAGTGGCTGGAAATTGCAGTTTTTGGGAAATTAAGGCACCTTTTTCTTGGAAATGGCTGATGCGAGTATAGTCAAATTTGCTGAGGATTTAGGGACCATCAAGTTATACTCTTAAAAAAATACTAGAACATCATAGCTCTCACCAGTTCATAGAAATTAATTGCGAAAGGTCCAAAAGTACCTTAGTTAACCCTGTACATTTTGGTCGAATTTTTCTGTCGCTTGAAATTTTTGGTTAAATTTCTCAGTTCTGTTGTTATGTATGTGTAGTGTGATAAAATTGGAACACAAATCCGGTCTCCGTTCCTGAATCGAGTCCAATTTGAAGATTTTAGAGCGAGAAACAACTTAGTGTACTCACCATGGTAGAGTCCCATATTATAGAATTCTGGAATCCTTCTAATTACTTTTCCATTAGCATTATTAGCAAAATTTCAACGGAATAACATTTCTGAAATGTCCTCTTGTCTTCCTACAGAATTTAAGCCGAATCAAAAATGATGATTTTTTATGACTCTGAAAAGTGGCTGGAAAATGCAGTTTTTGGGAAATTCAGACACCTTTTTCTTGGAAATGGCTGATGCGAGTATAGCCAAATTTGCTGAGGATTTAGGGACCATCAAGTTATACTCTTAAAAAAATACTAGAACATCATAGCTCTCATCAGTTCAAAGAAATTAATTGCGAAAGGTCCAAAAGTACCTTAGTTAACCCTGTACATTTTGGTCAAATTTTTTTGTCGCTTGAAATTTTTGGTTGAATTCTGTTGTCATGTATGTGTAGTGTGACAAAATTGGAACACAAATCCGGTCTCCGTTCCTAAATCGAGTTTAATTTAAAGATTTTAGAGCAAAAAACAACTTAGTGTACTCACCATGGTAGAGTCCCATATTATAGAATTCTGGAATCCTTCTAATTACTTTTCCATTAGCATTATTACAAAATTTCAACGGAATAACTCTTCTGAAATGTCCTCTTGTCTTCCTACAAAATTTTAGCCGAATCAAAAATGATGATTTTTTATGACTCTGAAAAATGGCTGGAAATTGCAGTTTTGGGGAAATTCAGACACCTTTTTCTTGGAAATGGCTGATGCGAGTATAGCCAAATTTGCTGAGGATTTAGGGGCCATCAAGTTATACTTTTGAAAAATACAAGAACATCATAGCTCTCACCAGTTCATAGAAATTAATTGCGAAAGGTCCAAAAGTACCCTGTACATTTTGGTCGAATTTTTTTGTCGCTCGAAATTTTTGGTTGAATTTCTCAGTTCTGTTGTTATGTATGTGTAGTGTGATAAAATTGGAACACAAATCCGGTCCCCGTTCCTAAATCGAGTTTAATTTGAAGATTTCAGAGCGAAAAAACAACTTAGTGTACTCACCATGGTAGAGTCCCATTTCAAAGAATCCTGGAATCCTTCTGATTACTTTTCCATTAGCATTATTAGCAAAATTTCAACGGAATAACTCTTCTGAAATGTCCTCTTGTCTTCCTACAAAATTTTAGCCGAATCAAAGATGATGATTTTTTATGACTCTGAAAAGTGGCTGGAAATTGCAGTTTTTGGGAAATTCAGACACCTTTTTCTTGGTAATGGTCGATGCGGGTATAGCCAAATTCACTGAGGATTTAGGGACCATCAAGTTATACTCTTAAAAAAATACTAGAACATCATAGCCCTCACCAGTTCATAGAAATTAATTGCGAAAGGTCCAAAAGTACCTTAGTTAACCCTGTACATTTTGGTCAAATTTTTTGGTCGCTTGGAATTTTTGGTTGAATTTCTCAGTTCTGTTGTCATGTATGTGTAGTGTGATGAAATTGGAACACAAATCCGGTCTCCGTTCCTGAATCGAGTTTAATTTAAAGATTTCAGAGCGAAAAACAACTTCAGTGTACTCACCATGGTAGAGTCCCATATTATAGAATTCTGGAATCCTATTAATTAATTTTCCATTAGCATCATTAGCAAAATTTCAACGGAATAACTCTTCTGGAATGTCCTCTTGTCTTCCTACAAAATTTCAGCCGAATCAAAAATGATGGTTTTTTATGACTCTGAAAAGTGGCTGGAAATTGCAGTTTTTGGGAAATTCAGACACCTTTTCTTGGAAATGGCTGATGCGAGTATGGCCAAATTTGCTGAGGATTTAGGGACCATCAAGTTATACTCTTAAAAAAATACTAGAATATCATAGCTCTCATTAGTTCATGGAAATTGATTGCGAAAGGTCCAAAAGTACCTTAGTTAACCCTGTACATTTTGGTCGAATTTTTTTGTCGCTTGAAATTTTTGGTTGAATTTCTCAGTTCTGTTGTTATGTATGTGTTGTGTGATAAAATTGGAACACAAATCCGGTCTCCGTTTCTAAATCGAGTTTAATTCAGAGATTTTAGAGTGAAAAACAACTTAGTGTACTCACCATGGTAGAGTCCCATATTATAGAATTCTGGAATCCTTCTAATTACTTTTCCATTGGCATTATCAGCAAAATTTCAACGGAATAACTCTTCTGAAATGTCTTCTTGTCTTCCCACGAAATTTTAGCCGAATCCAAAATGATGATTTTTTATGACTCTGAAAAGTGGCTGGAAATTGCAGTTTCTGGGAAATTCAGACACCTTTTTCTTGGAAATGGCTGATGCGAGTATAGCCAAATTTGCTGAGGATTGAGGGACCATCAAGTTATACCCTTAAAAAAATACTAGAACATCATAGCTCTCACCAGTTCATAGAAATTAATTGCGAAAGGTCCAAAAGTACCTTAGTTAACCCTGTACATTTTGGTCGAATTTTTTTGTCGCTTGAAATTTTCGGTTGAATTTCTCAGTTCTGTTGTTATGTATGTGAAGTGTGATAAAATTGGAACACAAATCCGGTCTCCGTTCCTAAATCGAGTTTAATTTGGAGATTGTAGAGCGAAAAACAACTTGGTGTACTCACCATGGTAGAGTCCCATATTATAGAATTCTGGAATCCTTCTAATTACTTTTCCATTAGCATTATTAGCAAAATTTCAACGGAATAACTCTTCTGAGATGTCCTCTTGTCTTCCTACAAAATTTCAGCCGAATCAAAAGTGATGATTTTTTATGACTCTGAAAAGTGGCTGGAAATTGCAGTTTTTGGGAAATTCAGACACCTTTTTCTTGGAAATGGCTGATGCGAGTATAGCCAAATTTGCTGAGGATTTAGAGACCATCAAGTTATACCCTTGAAAAAATACTAGAACATCATAGCTCTCACCAGTTCATAGAAATTAATTGCGAAAGGTCCAAAAGTACCTTAGTTAACCCTGTACATTTTGGTCGAATTTTTTTCGTCGCTTGAAATTTTTGGTTGAATTTCTCAGTTCTGTTGTTATGTATGTGTAGTGTGATAAAATTGGAAAACAAATCCGTCTCCGTTCCTGAATCGAGTTTAATTTAAAGATTTCAGAGCGAAAAACAACTTAGTGTACTCACCATGGTAGAGTCCCATATTATAGAATTCTGGAATCCTATTAATTAATTTTCCATTAGCATCATTAGCAAAATTTCAACGGAATAACTCTTCTGAAATGTCCTCTTGTCTTCCTACAAAATTTCAGCCGAATCAAAAATGATGGTTTTTTATGACTCTGAAAAGTGGCTGGAAATTGCAGTTTTTGGGAAATTCAGACACCTTTTTCTTGGAAATGGCTGATGCGAGTATGGCCAAATTTGCTGAGGATTTAGGGACCATCAAGTTATACTCTTAAAAAAATACTAGAATATCATAGCTCTCATTAGTTCATGGAAATTGATTGCGAAAGGTCCAAAAGTACCTTAGTTAACCCTGTACATTTTGGTCGAATTTTTTTGTCGCTTGAAATTTTTGGTTGAATTTCTCAGTTCTGTTGTTATGTATGTGTTGTGTGATAAAATTGGAACACAAATCCGGTCTCCGTTTCTAAATCGAGTTTAATTCAGAGATTTTAGAGTGAAAAACAACTTAGTGTACTCACCATGGTAGAGTCCCATATTATAGAATTCTGGAATCCTTCTAATTACTTTTCCATTGGCATTATCAGCAAAATTTCAACGGAATAACTCTTCTGAAATGTCCTCTTGTCTTCCTACAAAATTTCAGCCGAATCAAAAGTGATGATTTTTTATGACTCTGAAAAGTGGCTGGAAATTGCAGTTTTTGGGAAATTCAGACACCTTTTTCTTGGAAATGGCTGATGCGAGTATAGCCAAATTTGCTGAGGATTTAGGGACCATCAAGTTAAACTCTTAAAAAAATACTGGAACATCATAGCTCTCACCAGTTCATAGCAATTAATTGCGAAAGGTCCAAAAGTACCTTAGTTAACCCTGTACATTTTGGTCAAATTTTTTTGTCGCTTGAAATTTTTGGTTGAATTTCTCAGTTCTGTTGTTATGTATGTGTAGTGTGATAAAATTGGAACACAAATCCGGTCTCCGTTCCTGAATCGAGTTTAATTTAAAGATTTTAGAGCGAAAAACATCTCAGTGTACTCACCATGGTAGAGTCCCATATTATAGAATTCTGGAATCCTTCTAATTACTTTTCCATTAGCATTATTAGCAAAATTTCAACGGAATAACTCTTCTGAAATGTCCTTTTGTCTTCCTACAAAATTTTAGCCGAATCAAAAATGATGATTTTTTATTACTCTGAAAAGTGGCTGGGAATTGCAGTTTTTGGGAAATTCAGACACCTTTTTCTTGGAAATGGCTGATGCGAGTATAGCCAAATTTGCTGAGGATTTAGGGACCATCAAGTTATACTCTTGAAAAAATACTAGAACATCATAGCTCTCACCAGTTCATAGAAATTAATTGCGAAAGGTCCAAAAGTACCTTAGTTAACCCTGTACATTTTGGTCGAATTTTTTTGTCGCTTGAAATTTTTGGTTGAATTTCTCAGTTCTGTTGTTATGTATGTGAAGTGTGATGAAATTGGAACACAAATCCGGTCTCCGTTCCTAAATCGAGTTCAATTTAAAGATTTTAGAGCGAAAAACAACTTAGTGTACTCACCATGGTAGAGTCCCATATTATAGAATTCTGGAATCCTTCTAATTACTTTTCCATTACCATTATTAGCAAAATTTCAACGGAATAACTCTTCTGAAATGTCCTTTTGTCTTCCTACAAAATTTAAGCCGAATCAAAAATGATGATTTTTTATGACTCTGAAAAGTGGCTGGAAATTGCAGTTTTTGGGAAATTCAGACACCTTTTTCTTGGAAATGGCTGATGCGAGTATAGCCAAATTTGCTGAGGATTCAGTGACCATCAAGTTATACTCTTAAAAAAATACTGGAACATCATAGCTCTCACCAGTTCATAGCAATTAATTGCGAAAGGTCCAAAAGTACCTTAGTTAACCCTGTAGATTTTGGTCGAATTTTTTTGTCGCTTGAAATTTTTGGTTGAATTTCTCAGTTCTGTTGTTATGTATGTGAAGTGTGATAAAATTGGAACACAAATCCGGTCTCCGTTCCTAAATCGAGTTTGATTTGAAGATTTTTTTTTTTTTTTTTTTTTTTAATAACATCGAAACTTGATACAAAATCATTGTTCCCCTATTAAGGCTAAGGATGAGAGTAGGATCGTTTGGACGGGGCACCACAAGGGCGATCCCACCACCCCATTTTATTATTATTTCAAATTAAAGCAATGAACTTTGACACCAGGTCTACGCTGTCTGTGACCACACATCTTCGCCGCAGATAAAAGTCTTCAGTTGCCGAAAGTCCGGAACACAATATAAACTGTTTTTGCGATATATCCGGACACTATACCAACATTGATATTAGGAATAATCCAACCACACGAATGTTGATATTTTTCACTTCGAACTAAGTCTCTTAAGCAATGTTCACTTCTTCCAATGACAGCAGGTGCAAAGTTCATCATTATACAAAGGATAAACAATAAGGAGTGACAGCCCTCGATATAACTAGGCCTATCACTCTACTAATTAAGGTCGTGGCCAATTAGTACTTCATCCAAGCATTCACTTCGAGGACTGTGGGAAACCACGAAAAACCACGTCAGGATGGATCAAATGTTTGTTGGTCTTGGAATATACATTTTTTTCTTCCAACTTATATTCTTCTCGTCTGTTCTTGTTTTCTTCGTTTCTTGAGACATTGATAGTTGTGATGACATGGATGCAAGGAAAACCAAGTGGCAGTGGAAAGTCTCGATCCCCCATAGCCCTCTCGACATTAATGATATCCTGATGGCCGTGCACAAAAACAATCTGCCAAGGTTCCTGTATTCTTTTGAGTGATTTTCAAACTTTTGGGACCCAAATATCTTGAAAATCCTAGAAATAATGAATGTGCTTACATAAATCTATTCTAAAATACAATATATTGAAACGCTAATATCGAAACCACTTCTCAAAGTCATAAAAACTCTGTGTGATCACTTTATATCAAATTAGCTGAATGTCAGCCTTCCTTCTGGCTAGCCCAGATGTCAAAATCTTGTATCGTAAGTATTTCACAAAATAACTAAAACTATTACTTCCCTTCACGTTCACGTGTAGTATGGTACTCGAAGATCATGAAGATTTTAGAGCGAAAAACAACTTAGTGTACTCACCATGGTAGAGTCCCATATTATAGAATTCTGGAATCCTTCCAATTACTTTTCCATTAGCATTATTAGCAAAATTTCAACGGAATAACTCTTCTGAAATGTCCTCTTGTCTTCCTACAAAATTTTAGCCGAATCAAAAATGATGATTTTTTATGACTCTGAAAAGTGGCTGGAAATTGCAGTTTTTGGAAAATTCAGACACCTTTTTCTTGGAAATGGCTGATGCGAGTATAGCCAAATTTGCTGAGGATTTAGGGACCATCAAGTTATACTCTTGTACAAATACTAGAACATCATAGCTCTCACCAGTTCATAGAAATTAATTGCGAAAGGTTCAAAAGTACCTTAGTTAACCCTGTACATTTTGGTCAAATTTTTTTGTCGCTTGAAATTTTTGGTTGAATTTCTCAGTTCTGTTGTTATGTATGTGTAGTGTGATGAAATTGGAACACAAATCCGGTCTTCGTTCCTAAATCGAGTTTAATCTGAAGATTTTAGAGCGAAAAACAACTTAGTGTACTCACCATGGTAGAGTCCCATATTATAGAATTCTGGAATCCTTCTAATTACTTTTCCATTAGCATTATTAGCGAAATTTCAACGGAATAACTCTTCTGAAATGTCCTTTTGTCTTCCTACAAAATTTTAGCCGAATCAAAAATGATGATTTTTTATGACTCTGAAAAGTGGCTGGAAATTGCAGTTTTTGGGAAATTCAGACACCTTTTTCTTGGAAATGGCTGATGCGAGTATAGCCAAATTTGCTGAGGATTTAGGGACCATCAAGTTGTACTCTTAAAAAAATACTAGAACATCATAGCTCTCACCAGTTCATAGAAATTAATTACATTTTTTTTTATATTAATTACCCTGTACATTTTGATCAAATTTTTCTGTTGCTCGGAATTTTTGGTTGAATTTGTCAGTTCTGTTGTTATGTATGTGTAGTGTGATAAAATTGGAACACAAATCCGGTCTCCGTTCTTAAATCGAGTTTAATCTGAAGATTTCAGAGCGAAAAACAACTTAGTGTACTCACCATGGTAGAGTCCCATATTATAGAATTCTGGAATCCTTCTAATTACTTTTCCATTAGCATTATCAGCAAAATTTCAACGGAATAACACTTCTGAAATGTCCTCTTGTCTTCCTACAAAATTTTAGCCGAATCAAAAATGATGATTTTTTATGACTCTGAAAAGTGGCTGGAAATTGCAGTTTTTGGGAAATTCAGACACCTTTTTCTTGGAAATGGCTGATGCGAGTATGGCCAAATTTGCTGAGGATTTAGGGACCATCAAGTTATACTCTTAAAAAAAATACTAGAACATCATAGCTCTCACCAGTTCATAGCAATTAATTGCGAAAGGTCCAAAAGTACCTTAGTTAACCCTGTACATTTTGGTCAAATTTTTTTGTCGCTTGAAATTTTTGGTTGAATTTCTCAGTTCTGTTGTTATGTATGTGTAGTGTGATAAAATTGGAACACAAATCCGGTCTCCGTTCCTAAATCGAGTTTAATTTAAAGATTTTAGAGCGAAAAACAACTCAGTGTACTCACCATGGTAGAGTCCCATATTATAGAATTCTGGAATCCTTCTAATTACTTTTCCATTAGCATTATTAGCAAAATTTCAACGGAATAACTCTTCTAAAATGTCCTCTTGTCTTCCTACAAAATTTCAGCCGAATCAAAAATGATGGTTTTTTATGACTCTGAAAAGTGGCTGGAAATTGCAGTTTTTGGGAAATTCAGACACCTTTTTCTTGGAAATGGCTGATGCGAGTATGGCCAAATTTGCTGAGGATTTAGGGACCATCAAGTTATACTCTTAAAAAAATACTAGAATATCATAGCTCTCATTAGTTCATGGAAATTGATTGCGAAAGGTCCAAAAAAACCTTAGTTAACCCTGTACATTTTGGTCGAATTTTTTTGTCGCTTGAAATTTTTGGTTGAATTTCTCAGTTCTGTTGTTATGTATGTGTTGTGTGATAAAATTGGAACACAAATCCGGTCTCCGTTTCTAAATCGAGTTTAATTCAGAGATTTTAGAGTGAAAAACAACTTAGTGTACTCACCATGGTAGAGTCCCATATTATAGAATTCTGGAATCCTTCTAATTACTTTTCCATTGGCATTATCAGCAAAATTTCAACGGAATAACTCTTCTGAAATGTCCTCTTGTCTTCCCACGAAATTTTAGCCGAATCCAAAATGATGATTTTTTATGACTCTGAAAAGTGGCTGGAAATTGCAGTTTCTGGGAAATTCAGACACCTTTTTCTTGGTAATGGTCGATGCGGGTATAGCCAAATTTACTGAGGATTTAGGGACCATCAAGTTATACTTTTAAAAAAATACTAGAACATCATGGCCCTCACCAGTTCATAGAAATTAATTGCGAAAGGTCCAAAAGTACCTCAGTTAACCCTGTACATTTTGGTCGAATTTTTTTGTCGCTTGAAATTTTTGGTTGAATTTCTCAGTTCTGTTGTTATGTATGTGAAGTGTGATAAAATTGGAACACAAATCCGGTCTCCGTTCCTAAATCGAGTTTAATTTGGAGATTGTAGAGCGAAAAACAACTTGGTGTACTCACCATGGTAGAGTCCCATATTATAGAATTCTGGAATCCTTCTAATTACTTTTCCATTAGCATTATTAGCAAAATTTCAACGGAATAACTCTTCTGAATGTCCTCTTGTCTTCCTACAAAATTTCAGCCGAATCAAAAGTGATGATTTTTTATGACTCTGAAAAGTGGCTGGAAATTGCAGTTTTTGGGAAATTCAGACACCTTTTTCTTGGAAATGGCTGATGCGAGTTTAGCCAAATTTGCTGAGGATTTAGGGACCATCAAGTTATACCCTTAAAAAAATACTAGAACATCATAGCTCTCACCAGTTCATAGAAATTAATTGCGAAAGGTCCAAAAGTACCTTAGTTAACCCTGTACATTTTGGTCGAATTTTTTTCGTCGCTTGAAATTTTTGGTTGAATTTCTCAGTTCTGTTGTTATGTATGTGTAGTGTGATAAAATTGGAACACAAATCCGGTCTCCGTTCCTACATCGAGTTCAATTTAAGATTTTAGAGCGAAAAACAACTCAGTGTACTCACCATGGTAGAGTCCCATATTATAGAATTCTGGAATCCTTCTAATTACTTTTCCATTAGCATTATTAGCAAAATTTCAACGGAATAACTCTTCTGAAATGTCCTCTTGTCTTCCTACAAAATTTTAGCTGAATCAAAAATGATGATTTTTTATGACTCTGAAAAGTGGCTGGAAATTGCAGTTTTTGGGAAATTCAGACACCTTTTTCTTGGAAATGGCTGATGCGAGTATAGCCAAATTGCTGAGGATTCAGGGACCATCAAGTTATACTCTTAAAAAATACTAGAACATCATAGCTCTCACCAGTTCATAGAAATTAATTGCGAAAGGTCCAAAAGTACCTTAGTTAACCCTGTAGATTTTGGTCGAATTTTTTTTGTCGCTTGAAATTTTTGGTTGAATTTCTCAGTTCTGTTGTTATGTATGTGTAGTGTGATAAAATTGGAACACAAATCCGGTCTCCGTTCCTAAATCGAGTTTAATTTGAAGATTTTAGAGCGAAAAACAACTTAGTGTACTCACCATGGTAGAGTCCCATATTATAGAATTCTGGAATCCTTCTAATTACTTTTCCATTAGCATTATTAGCAAAATTTCAACGGAATAACTCTTCTGAAATGTCCTCTTGTCTTCCTACAAAATTTTAGCCGAATCAAAAATGATGATTTTTTATGACTCTGAAAAGTGGCTGGAAATTGCAGTTTTTGGGAAATTCAGACACCTTTTTCTTGGAAATGGCTGATGCGAGTATAGCCAAATTTGCTGAGGATATAGGGACCATCAAGTTATACTCTTGTACAAATACTAGAACATCATAGCTCTCACCAGTTCATAGAAATTAATTGCGAAAGGTTCAAAAGTACCTTAGTTAACCCTGTACATTTTGGTCAAATTTTTTTGTCGCTTGAATTTTTGGTTGAATTTCTCAGTTCTGTTGTTATGTATGTGTAGTGTGATGAAATTGGAACACAAATCCGGTCTTCGTTCCTAAATCGAGTTTAATCTGAAGATTTTAGAGCGAAAAACAACTTAGTGTACTCACCATGGTAGAGTCCCATATTATAGAATTCTGGAATCCTTCTAATTACTTTTCCATTAGTATTATTAGCGAAATTTCAACGGAATAACTCTTCTGAAATGTCCTCTTGTCTTCCTACAAAATTTTAGCCGAATCAAAAATGATGATTTTTTATGACTCTGAAAAGTGGCTGGAAATTGCAGTTTTTGGGAAATTCAGACACCTTTTTCTTGGAAATGGCTGATGCGAGTATAGCCAAATTTGCTGAGGATTTAGGGACCATCAAGTTATACAAATGAAAGGATACTAGAACATCATAGCTCTCACCAGTTCATAGAAATTAATTGCGAAAGGTCCAAAAGTACCTTAGTTAACCCTGTACATTTTGATCAAATTTTTTTGTTGCTTGGAATTTTTGGTTGAATTTGTCAGTTCTGTTGTTATGTATGTGTAGTGTGATAAAATTGGAACACAAATCCGGTCTCCGTTCTTAAATCGAGTTTAATCTGAAGATTTCAGAGCGAAAAACAACTTAGTGTACTCACCATGGTAGAGTCCCATATTATAGAATTCTGGAATCCTTCTTATTACTTTTCCATTAGCATTATCAGCAAAATTTCAACGGAATAACACTTCTGAAATGTCCTCTTGTCTTCCTACAAAATTTTAGCCGAATCAAAAAATGATGATTTTTCATGACTCTGAAAAGTGGCTGGAAATTGCAGGTTTGGGTAATTCAGACACCTTTTTCTTGGAAATGGCTGATGCGAGTATAGCCAAATTCGCTGAGGATTTAGTGACCATCAAGTTATACTCTTAAAAAAATACTGGAACATCATAGCTCTCACCAGTTCATAGAAATTAATTGCGAAAGGTCCAAAAGTACCTTAGTTAACCCTGTAGATTTTGGTCGAATTTTTTTGTCGCTTGAAATTTTTGGTTGAATTTCTCAGTTCTGTTGTTATGTATGTGAAGTGTGATAAAATTGGAACACAAATCCGGTCTCCGTTCCTAAATCGAGTTTGATTTGAAGATTTTAGAGCGAAAAACAACTTAGTGTACTCACCATGGTAGAGTCCCATATTATAGAATTCTGGAATCCTTCTAATTACTTTTCCATTAGCATTATTAGCAAAATTTCGACGGAATAACTCTTCTGAAATGTCCTCTTGTCTTCCTACAAAATTTTAGCCGAATCAAAAATGATGATTTTTCATGACTCTGAAAAGTGGCTGGAAATTGCAGTTTTTGGGAAATTCAGACACCTTTTTCTTGGAAATGGCTGATGCGAGTATAGCCAAATTTGCTGAGGATTTAGGGACCATCAAGTTATACTCTTGAACAAATACTAGAACATCATAGCTCTCACCAGTTCATAGAAATTAATTGCGAAAGGTTCAAAAGTACCTTAGTTAACCCTGTACATTTTGGTCAAATTTTTTTGTCGCTTGAAATTTTTGGTTGAATTTCTCAGTTCTGTTGTTATGTATGTGTAGTGTGATAAAATTGGAACACAAATCCGGTCTCCGTTCCTAAATCGAGTTTAATCTGAAGATTTCAGAGCGAAAAACAACTTAGTGTACTCACCATGGTAGAGTCCCATATTATAGAATTCTGGAATCCTTCTAATTACTTTTCCATTAGCATTATCAGCAAAATTTCAACGGAATAACACTTCTGAAATGTCCTCCTGTCTTCCTACAAAATTCTAGCCGAATCAAAAATGATGATTTTCTATGACTCTGAAAAGTGGCTGGAAATTGCAGTTTTTGGGAAATTCAGACACCTTTTTCTTGGAAATGGCTGATGCGGGTATAGCCAAATTTGCTGAGGATTTAGGGACCATCAAGTTATTCTCTTAATAATATACTAGAACATCATAGCTCTCACCAGATCATAGAAATTAATTGCGAAAGGTCCAAAAGTACCTTAGCCCCTGTACATTCTGGTCAAATTTTTTTGTCGCTTGAAATTTTTGGTTGAATTTCTCAGTTCTGTTGTTATGTATGTGTAGTGTGATAAAATTGGAACACAAATCCGGTCTCCGTTCCTAAATCGAGTTTAATTTAAAGATTTTAGAGCGAAAAACAACTTGGTGTACTCAGCATGGTAGAGTCCCATATTATAGGATTCTGGAATCCTTCTAATTACTTTTCCATTGGCATTATCAGCAAAATTTCAACGGAATAACTCTTCTGAAATGTCCTCTTGTCTTCCTACAAAATTTTAGCCGAATAAAAAATGATGATTTTTTATGACTCTGAAAAGTGGCTGGAAATTGCAGTTTTTGGGAAATTCAGACACATTTTTCTTGGAAATGGCCGATGCGAGTATAGCCAAATTTGCTGAGGATTCAGGGACCATCAAGTAATACTCATAAAAAAATACTAGAACAGCGCAGGTATCACCAGCTCTTGGAAATTAATTTCAAAAGGTCGAAAAGTACCGTAAGTACCCTGTACATTTCCGTCAAAATTTGTGTCCTCTAATTCATTGTTGAATTTCTCAGTTCTATTGTTATTTATTCATATGGTCATCAAATTATATTATATCAAATAATATTCATATGGTCATGGAAGCAGCAATAAGAACCCTGGTGACTTCATAGTTTCATAATCACCTGCTCATTCGTACTCCCGTAGAACCTAGCTGTTGGTGGGGTTGTTAAGCAGCATGAAGAAATAAATGTACACATCTTTCTCATTCCTTTATATATATACAAATATAATCAATCAATCGAATAATAGTATATCACAATAACATGTAAATATGTAGCCTTGGTTATGACAAGAGGCAAGCATTCGGGGTTCCAACGATAAACGCAAATTGTTTGTTAAGTGTTTTCATCCTACAATATGTTCACGTTTTATCGTCATCACGAGTTCAAAAAAAACATTGTTATTATCGCGAATTTTCTTTAAAAAAAACGTGATTTCGGCAATTTCCCTCGATTATCTCTTTTTACTCACAAATACAGTGAAACCTCTACGCATCGTTCCCGGATCCATCGTTTTCCTGCTTCTATCATTCATGCTGTCTCACCCCACTCACATATAATCAATGTTAAATTTTCCTGCATGGATGGTTTTATTTTCCTGGTCCGTTGAAAAACGATGGATAGAGGTTTCACAGTATTGCAAAATGCAGAAAAATAAAAAATCGACTTGAATGAAGACTTTCACCACTAATTCACTGCTTTCATCAATTCACAAAACGAAACTTCGTCCCCCCGAATGCTTGCCGCAGGTTACGTTGCATAAGTAGGGTTATGGTGCTTGAGATTCTACACGACCTCCTCCAAGGTCAGGTCGAAGCGGTCTTCTTCTTGGCTGAGCACCGCGTCGATGTTGAAGCTGGCCGCGTGGAGCGTGATCAGAAGCCACGACGCACCTGTTGAACAACGAGAACTTCAGACAATTGCAATTCAGAGACGTTCTTTTCTTTTCTTATATTATTATTATTATTATAATTGAACTCTTGCAAGTGCACATAAAGCGTGGTGGCAAGTTCCCTATCTATCCTATCACCTCCCTAACCTTCTGACGGAATAGTTTCAACCCTATTTCATCCCTTATCTATTCGATGAATAAAAAACATGTATTACATTATTTTTTTCGAAAACGGCTGGTCTGCATATCATACAAATTTTTAATTATCTGTATAATTTCCGTGTTTACATTTGTGTAAAATTTGAATTATATTGGAGAGGTTTATTTTTCAATTTTTTCTGCCTGGCCTAATCTTATGGGATTTTGATAATGTTTCTCAAAAATGTTCCAACAGAATTGACCCAAAAACTACACAGTTCCAAGTTGGATAAGTTTGCGTGTACCGAAAAAGTTTCATGTCGATCGGTCAAACCCTGCAACCTGTGTAGTGCTCACAAACAGACAGACAAAGCTCGGTAAGAGTCTTCGCCAACGCTCACGTAATAGAGTACTGCCGTGTACTCACCGAGGACCCAGAACAGCACCTGTCCCGCGCCGGCCCAGTAGTACACGGGCATCGAGCAGGCGGCCACGGCGCAGTACTGCTGCGCCAGCGTCAGCTCGCGCCCCAGCACGACCAGCGGCTTCTCTCGCTGCTTGAGGCTCAGCACGTAGCAACCTCCCAGGCTGGCGGCCACCACAATCAGCAGCAGCGGGCTGGTGATCCTAGACAAACAATCATTCACCAATATATATATATTGGGTTTAACAACGCACTGTTATAATAACGCAGATCTAATGGCGTCGGATGGATGATTAATGAGATGATGGGATGAAGGTTCTTGGGTAATGGGAAGGAAGCGGTCATGGCCGACTTATTGTAGGAACCATCCCGGCATTAGCCTGGACTACAGAGGGAAACCATGAAAAGCCCCTGTGACGGCGGCGGGGATCAAACTGGGTTCGGAATTCCCCTCGCCTGCCGGATCACATGAAGCGAGCGCGTTAACCACTGCGCTGCATGTGCCGGTAGGATCACATGAAGCGAGCGCGTTAACCACTGCGCTGCATGTGCCGGTAGGATCACATGAAGCGAGCGCGTTAACCACTGCGCTGCATGTGCCGGTAGGATCACATGAAGCGAGCGCGTTGACCACTACACTGCATGTGCCGGTAGGATCACATGAAGCGAGCGCGCTAACCACTGCGCTGCATGTGCCGGTAGGATCACATGAAGCGAGCGCGTTAACCACTGCGCTGCATGTGCCGGTAGGATCACATGAAGCGAGCGCGTTAACCACTGCGCTGCATGTGCCGGTAGGATCACATGAAGCGAGCGCGTTAACCACTGCGCTGCATGTGCCGGTAGGATCACATGAAGCGAGCGCTCTTAACCACTGCGCTGCATGTGCCGGTAGGATCACATGAAGCGAGCGCGTTAACCTCTACGCTGCATGTGCCGGTAGGATCACATGAAGCAAGCGCGTTAACCACTGCGCTGCATGTGCCGGTAGGATCACATGAAGCGAGCGCGCTAACCACTGCGCTGCATGTGCCGGTGGGATCACATGAAGCGAGCGCGTTAACCACTGCGCTGCATGTGCCGGTAGGATCACATGAAGCGAGCGCGTTGACCACTGCGCTGCATGTGCCGGTAGGATCACATGAAGCGAGCTCGTTAACCACTGCGCTGCATGTGCCGGTAGGATCACATGAAGCGAGCGCGTTAACCACTGCGCTGCATGTGCCGGTAGGATCACATGAAGCGAGCGCGTTAACCACTGTGCTGCATGTGCCGGTAGGATCACATGAAGCGAGCGCGTTAACCACTGCGCTGCATGTGCCGGTAGGATCACATGAAGCGAGCGCGTTAACCACTGAGCTGCATGTGCCGGTAGGATCACATGAAGCGAGCGCGTTAACCACTGAGCTGCATGTGCCGGTAAGATCACATGAAGCGAGCGCGTTAACCACTGCGCTGCATGTGCCGGTATCATTAATCAAATACGAGAGATCAACTGACTTCATCATAATAAAAAGCAGGTGTGCCGACTCAGTCTTCTGATTGGAGGACGTCCGCCGTAATAGAGGTCCCATTTGCCTGCAACTATTGCTTTTCATATTGAACTACTGAACACGGCTCAATAGGCTCAACATGGGAGGGATAGAGAGATGAGGCACCATCTCAAGACAGCTAACAAACGCAACTCGCAGCGCACCTAGATGACCAACGCAACCCTCAAGACAAGCAACGCAACCCTCATCGCACCCGACTCGTACTCACAGGCAGTAGACGACCAACGCACCCCTCAAGACAAGCAACGCACCCCTCAACACACCTACGCTCGTACTCACAGGCAGTAGACGACGAGACCGAGGAACACGAACAGGTAGTTGCTCTGGAAGTACTCGATGTTGCGCATGACGCGGTTGCTGAGGCGCGGGAAGCTGGTCGGGGCGCGGAAGTTGGCCGTGTTGACGAACGTGGTCCATGGCCGGACGTTCTCGCGGCGCTGGCCCAGCCACTCGCGGGCCGCCGGGACCGTCAGCGCCGCCGTCTTCGGGTTGAAGTTGAAGAACCTGACAGACAAGCGGGGACCATTTCGTGTTACTCGGTAGCAAACGGTTGCCGTTGGGCGTGGGTTCGAATCTCGCATAAGGCATGGGTTTTTGTAAACGTCCTTCTACTTATCATCACTTCATAGTTTCATAATCATCTGCTCATTTGTACCCCCGTGTAATCTAGCTGTTGGTGGGGTCGTTGAGCGAACAATAATCAATCAAACAAATGGTTGGGGTTAGTGGTCAAGGTTGGTGCCCTGACCTCCAAAGATGGTTTTTGCATACGTTGTTTGGGAGGGGGGATGCTGGAGGGGGGATTTTTGTTGGTTAGGTTAGGGGGTAGGTTGATGCTGTTGATGGGGAGGTGGGGGGGATAAAATGTCGGTTAGGTTAGTAGGGGAGGTTGGGGAAAACAACACAAATAGGCGTGCTCAGTGTCTATTATTTTTTTTTATCATCATTATTGAAACTCTTACAATTGCACATAAATGCGCGGTGGCAAGTTCCCTATGTATCCTTTCCTATCGCCTCCCTAACCTTCTCACGGAATAGCTTTTATATAGAATAGTCCTGAATAGATTTTAGCGAGATATCGATTCTTCATCATTTGGTTTCTCCAGTTAATTTTATATTTACTCACACTTTTCTAAAACAATTGTTCATGCAATCGGCTCATTGTAAAGTTGACACGAACTTTAACCCACCTAACGCAAACCACAACTAGAAACCCTGTAGGCCTAACCTATAGGCTACGATAACATTCTGAAGAGGTAGAGATACGGTATAGGCCTAGACCTATTTACCGCGTTTAATACAACCAACTTCCTTCCTATATGATACAACACAGAACATAACCTCTATGATATTACAAAAATAACGGGGAAGATTGGTTAGATTGGGTCATGTTTACGAATTGGCGGCGAGAGCCTAACCTACAAGTACCTAGGGTCTACAGCTTATTCGAAGAAAAAAAGGCAGTGGGCTTTTTATCAAGTTGTATAATTTTCTGATAATGTGTCTATGAATATTGGTGACGTTTCCAGTGTTGACTCAATTTGAGTTTATAGGGTTCAATGATTCAGCCTAGGCCTAGCCTAAATGTCAAACATTTCAATATTTTCCACAACGTTAGTAAATATTTACCCTTTATTAGGAGGAATGTTCGGATTCATTGACCCCGAGACATTTACTGATACATCAGCCATTATTTTCAACTTTCAATCGCATAAAATAATTAAATGTTATATAATACTAGAATATTCTGACAGATTCTGACATTTGCCAACTACACACTAGGCCAATCAAGGCCATCTAGTACGTCACACATGTGAATCAGCCTATTCCACGGTCTTCTAGACTGATCGACGAACGACGTCTATTCGCACGCCATCCAATGACCTTGACAAGAAAGACAACACCTTATTTCGTACAATTGAATGTAAAGAAATACAAAAGAAATCTGATCGGGATATTTTAGAGCACTTTTGATACGCTCCGTTCAGTGCTGTCATGTTGCCTGGATTATGAAACACTTTCGTGCTTTTATACACTTGTACGTGCTATTTGGAGCATGGTAACAGTCTGTACAAGGGTTGGCGGACGTACACCAACGTAACAAAATAAATTTGGGCATGAATGAAGTGAAAGACATTATTCAGTACGTTCTTCACGACGATTCACGGCATATTATTTATTATTTTATTCAAAATTGACATATTCAAGCGGTAGCTGTGAGAGTCTATTGCGTTACACAATTGAGATTTTATTTTTTATTTTTTTATATTGGTTGATTGCAAGCAGATAAGTTTTGAAGTTTGTACTTTGTAATCTAATGCGGAAATTCCTAAGAAAGATGATGCAACTGTTGTTTTTATTTATTATTTACCCTTGTTTTCAATATATTTCATGAATATGTAGGCCAAAACTTGATACTTTATAATGTTTTTAAAATTAGCTCATTTCCGACACATGTTTAACATTCAATTAAAGGCTGGTGTAATCTGCGCAACAAATTAGAAATATTTATTTTCTGATCTGTCATTTCAGTTCTCCGAAGTGACGTCACGGCGCCTATCCATGGCCAATTCCATTATCATACAAAGAAAGATGGCTGAATGAAGTAATGTGAATAATAACATCGTGTGAATTATTACTAAAATGGATACAAATAACAAATCTACTCTCTTAATTCACTCAAACTGGTACAATTCGTCAAAATCAGAATCTTGTAAGAGTGCAAATTTCAGTAAATATTGTGGAGTTTTCAAGAAAACAGCTGTGAAAGAAGTGCCTGGACGATATAGAAAAAATAAAAACTTGATGTTACGTGGATTTTGCATCAGAAAAGCGTGTGAACAATTTGATTTTCAAAACAGTTGTTTTATTGATCAAGTTATTCCTCGCAGTTCCAACGCCAGACAATAAATTATCTTCGGATGTTTCAGAGAACCAAAATTCTCAGTGTAAATATGTGTTTCAAGGACATGACTTTTTCGTGCCTGATAATGAAATAGGCTGTACCCTGGGGCTTATAATCTACGTTTCAACAATGTTGAACTAGCCTACTCGGTTGGATCCTAATGAACAATAAATCGTGATCAGAAGTTACATTTCTTGTCAAATAATGGACCTAACTGGAATTCGACTAAATTGTAGTTCTACCAACAACAAAAACCAAATCCCAAGTGTACAACCTTTCCGTAGTTTGTCGACAGCGTCAATTATCCCTACCAAAATGGTTCATTTCCCGTTTGTGCGTCTCGGCAATAACAAAATGGAATCGGCTTCGGTTTATCCAAGTGTCAACCATCTGTCAAAACCAAACACCGCAGAAAAAATAAACTTATTTCGAAATTTCTCAAAGAGCTGTCATCAGCTTCCTGCTTCGATCGGTGGATTCGTCGGTTCGAAAAGTCGAGGTAACTCGGGTATAAACATTCGTGAACCGCGTCAGATCTGGGATCTTGTCGACCCGATATTTCGACGAGTCAGCGAGTTTGTTAATTCGAACCATAACCTGCTCGGTAATTATTGTCCCGACAATTCGACTCTGGCGTTCATCCTCTCTAACGGTAACAGCTGTCGTGTCAAGCCTCGAGTGAAACCTACCGAGCCTAGTCCAAGCAAACACGGCGATCCTATCGTGATTCAAACAACCGAACAAATACTATCTAGTCCACCAATATACATTAACATCAGCGATCATTGTCTCTCGCAAGTATCGCATCCTTTACCTTTGTTAGCCGAACCCATTTCATATTCGTACGTTCCGAACGAGCCTATTAATAACGTTCAGTTACAGTCCTCAGAACCTCCGCGGGCCGAATTAAAGCTAGCCGAGGAACCCGTTGTTTTATACACCATCGTCAAGCACCCTGCGTCATCGAAACCAGAAGAAGTCGCGGTAAAGTGCAAGACAACGTCCGAAGAACCTTCAAAACCTATCCCCATATCAGCGAGTGATCACAAGTCTTACGCAGAAGTTGCTAAAATGTGTCGCAACTCGGCCCAGCCGTTTTACGGTAAAAACGAGTGGAGAAAATCGAATAACTCGCGACGTAAAAATAATTATTTCGGAAACGTTCGTAGTAATAAATCGAATCAACGTGCGGCGGATAATTCTAATTGGCGAGAACAGAACTGCGAGATGAAAGACGTGAGGAGAGACGTCGCGCCCAAGTACAGACCGCCGTCGCAGAGTCTCGACGCCAAGTCGAATCGTCACGGCTACCAGAAGCGGGGTCGGTACGACGCGGTCGTCGATCGTCGTCACGGTAAGGACAGGTCGCACAAGCCGTGGCGCGTCGTGCACGAGAAACATCCCAACTACGACATTAACCGTTGCGCCGAAACGTTGACCGACGCTACTTCTTGCCAGTACGACGACTCGAAAGACAGCTGTAAAAACTGGCGATGTCGTCAGCATTCGAACAAACCTAGTCCCAAAGGAACGACCGCTAAATCAGTTTCCGGTTTTAATATATCTCCGAAAAACAGAATCAAAACGTCTTTCGAAAAATTCGTTAAAATACCGTGCGAGATAGTTTCGCGAGGTCTTTATCCCGACCGTTCCGCTGAGGAGTCGGGGGGCGTTAAGACCGGGGGGGTCGGCTCCCCCGACCACCTCGCTGAAGCCGTCAACAACTTCCGCCGCCGCTCGTTCTCCGAGAACAAGGACGCGCTGCTGGCGATGGTGTCGCGCGCGGCCGGTTGCGTCGGCGGCCGGGAGAGCTCGGCGGGATCGGGGCGGAGCTTGTCCGAGTGCTCGGCCGACAGCGAGGACAGTTTCGTGATCTTCGGAGACGACGGAGACGACTGCGAGACGCTGGACAGCGACGGGACGGGGTCGGAGAGCGAGTGGAGCGAGTGCGACTCGGAGGTGAGCGTTGTTATCTACGTGTCAGGGTGTTTAGATGTGCGAGAGAATATTAGCCAATCACAGGCACATGCAGCGCAGTGGTTGCAAATTGTTTCTGCTCAGACTTATCTTAGGCCTATGGGATTTTTAGAAACTTCCATATGATATTTCTCAAAAATGATCCAATCGAATTGACCCAAAAACTATAGGGTTCTAAGTTGGATAAGTTTGCGTATACATAAAAATCTCATCTAGATCGGTCAAACCCTGCGACCTGTGCAGTGCGCACAAACAAACAAAAAACAGAAACGTTGAGCAAGAGTTGAGTGGAACTTTGCTAACGCTCATCTGATAGGCCTAAGGTACCGGTATTTCTAGTTTCATCAACTGAACCAAAGATGTTCAATCACTTCCAATTGATTACCGGTACTAGATAAATGAATTGTGTAAAGGTAAAGAGAGAACAGCAGCTTAGCAAGGTTCACAAGTAGATAGGCCTACTCATGGTGGAGAGTCGTTGACAGAACACAGAGATGATTTAGACACACGAGGTTTACACGTTTCAGCCGTTGCCTTGGTCACAGTAGAGTAGGTTAAGGGCAACAGCCGAAACGTCTAAACCTCGTGTGTCTAAATCATCTCTGTGTTCCCTCAACGGCTCTCCACCAACAGTAGGCCTATCTACTTGTGAACCTCGGTAAGCTGCTGTTCTCTCTTTCCTTTCACACAATACATATATCTAGCCTTTAAGGCCTTAAAGGCATTACACCATTACCGCGCCTAGGACGTTCTAGTCTCTCGGGCCTAGGACTTGATAGACCTGGGACGCCCCCTTCAGCCGTGCGTCGTGTTACAGAGCGGTGACGAGGACGAGAGGAAGGTGTCGCTGCTGTGGCTGGCCGTCGACTACGACGACGCGATCGTGTCGCCGCGTCTCAAGGAGGTCAACGCGCGCTGGGATCTCGCGTCAAACGTCGACCAACAATCGCGCGGCGATCCGTCAACCAAGAAGGTATTTATATAACTAGGCCTAGTTTTGTGGAAAATTTTTGTACAAATTTTCGAAAGCTTGAAAATTGAATCACATTTTCATTCTCTAACTTTTCAAGAAAGCGTCGCCATTATCTTTGAATTGGCGCTCAAAATTATGGCTGAACTAGCAAGTTAGTAACCTTTTTTACCGCTAGGTGAGCTATGACCTTAAGCAGCTTGGTCTCCACAATAGCTCTTTCACTAGATCGCTCAACACTTTCCTGACTACCAATTGTTTTTATACTATTGACGAGTTTTCAAACTACTCATGATTGTAACTTCTAGGCCTATTGTTATTGGATTTGTTATTGTTGACTGTCTGAATATCATGTAATTGATCAATTTAAGGACAATAAATATTATCATTATTATTAGGTCAGCAGAGTTAGCAGGCTAGATTCTGGAACGATTTGCTAGATTCTAGCGGAATTGGCCGCTTGCGAGCGCGCGCTCGAAGTTGGAACGCCATTTTGACAATGCTAATCCAGCGCTAGCTAAGCGACTAACGGTTTAGTCAAACTGGTTTAGTTCCAATCCAGTTTGGCAAGTGAATTGGAGAACTCGATACGATTGATATACACGTCAAACCGATTCAGGGTAACCTTGAACGCGAGCGATAAATCAATCCTTGATGAATTCCAGCTTCGTTGTCGATTATATACCGACTTACGTTACTAATATCCAATACATACCAATATACTACCAATATATCGACTTACGTAAATATCCAAGATAGCTGGCGCTGAAACGTTTTGACCCCGGTTTTGACAAAGTGTTTCTGAATTATTGTGATATATACTCATGCTGAACCGTTTCCCGACCGTGTGATGTACGTAGTCCATGTATGACATGACAGTAACGAGAACGAGAGAGTCCTCACGTTTGCCTTGCGTTTCAGGTGACCTTCTCCTCCCGTCCCGCGGCGGTCCACCGCATGGTCCAGTGGGACTTTGCGTACCGCGCGGCTCGATGCGGACCCTGGGAGCAGCTGGCGCGCGACCGGGAGAGGTTTAGGCAGCGGGTCGCGCGATGCGAGGTCACGCTGGCTCCCGTACTGGAGCCCGGGCACAGGCGGGGGGTCGAGCGGCGCAACCAGCAGCTTACCTCGAGGTCAGTACGGCGGGCGGGGTTTCCCAAACTGAAGGCCCATTCACGATCAAACATAACCGTGAACTTGGGAACTTACTAATTGTTTGTTATACGGTATTTCTCGTTACTGTCCACGACAACATTGAACGTAGTACTTAACAGTAGCAGTAACGTAGAAGATTGCAAAATCCAAACTACACGGTCCAAGTTTTCATCCAAGTTCTTGGATTCAAGGGTTGATTACAAGTTCTTGGATCGTCTAAATGGAAAACTTGAAGCAAAAAGCTTCTATCCAACCCTGGAATTCAACCTCTCATTCAAGTCATTTTGTTTAGAAAATTCCTATATTTCGTTCAACCTGTGATGAAACCAACCAATCAGAGGCTTTGACGTCACACAAGTCTGGCGCGCATGCACACTTCACGGCGACCGCTCGGTCTCCCGCCATATCTGATTGCCAGTCAGCTGTTACAAGTCATCTAGATACTCGATCAGCATGTTCAACTATTGGGATTAATGTGCCGTGTGTGGCCTTCAATAGATTGGACCGTGTAGACAGGCGTTCAATGTTCCATCCTAGTTGCTGCCAAAGTACTTTGACCAACCCTTGAATCCACGGACTTGGGTGAAAACTTGGACCGTGTTAATCAGGCTTTAGTTTCTCAAGCTTACGTAGAACGTAGGAATCGACTTTCAAACGTAGGAAAACGTAGGAATGTGACGCATGTAGCCTAGAACGGGGTTGTAAAATAACATGTGATCGCACACGTCACTGATACCGTATTAATAAACGTAACGAGGCTGTCAAGTGGTTAACGATTGCGATACGTGTTTCAGGCCAACCACCAGCTTACCTTGAGAGCCGCCACGAGCACGGAAACGAAGATCTGCGTCGCGACCGGACTTCTGATTGGTCGACGTGGCACGAACACACCGCGGGTGATTCTACGCGACGATGACTGTAGAACGCTCTGATTGGTCGGAAGAAAACGCTTCGATATCGCGAGAGACATGTGAAAATAGCGATCGATATAAAAGTGATGAAATTTTAAAGTGCATTAATACAAGTTTTTCTTCGTGTTTCAATAAATTTGATGTTGTCTGATGATCATGTTTTTGAAAATGCTACAAACGTATTTGCGTTATAAACGCTGTATTCAGAATAAATTGGCTAGCCTAACGGCGTACGAGATACATGAAATAACGTACACCAAAGAACTTTGGAAAAAACACGTGGATGCGGCGACACACCAAACATAAAAAAAAATAAAAAAATCCGATAAGATAAATAGGCCTAAGATGAAATCCGGCGATTCTCCCAAAAAACGAACTCCGAAAGTGAATCCGGCGATACGCCGATGAAATGAACACCGAGAAGAACAATATTTCCAGACATGATGGTATTTCATCATTATTGGAGGGGAACATCCCCCCGCTATTTAAATCCGTCATCGCAGCTCCACCCTGAATCGTCCTCCTACTCGGGTCTCGCCTCCCAGTACAGTTAGGCCTACCTTATATAATAACTTTTCTGGTGTACGTTATTTTCGGTGTCCTTTTTTTTAAAAACGTATATATGCTTGAAAATACACATTTGTTAACCGTATACGCGTGACAATTAAGCGATGTGTATAAATGGTTATTACTTTTACTATCTTTGAGGTATTGAAAATATCTATGTTTCCTCGTTTTCATAATTTCGATATCTCGTACCGTTCAGAAGTGATCACCAAAGAACTGATATTCCGCTAAATTGAATCCCGTGGACTATCAAAATATAAAATGAAAAATTATCAAGTATACCTGTTGCTCAAAGCAGAAGAGTAAACGAACCTTAGTGTTACCGCTTGCTGTCGTGCGATTGGTCGGAACACTTCTTACGTGGCCAATCAGAGAGAAGCAACTGCTTGCTCGTAGCTGTCGTGCAATTGGTCGGAACACTTCTTACGTGGCCAATCGGAGGGAAGCAACTGCTTGCTCGTAGCCGTCGTGCCATTGGTCGGACTCGATCAAGGTTGTCGCTTACTGTCTTGCGATTGGTCGGACTCGATCGAGGTTGCCGCTAGCTGTCGTGCGATTGGTCGAAATCAGAGTGTTACCAATGACCTAATCTCTAAACCTGTTTTATTCGTAGTGTCTAGAATTTACTGTACTTATTATATTATATGTAACTATGTGAAATATGACAATTATCAACTATTAATGGTGAATAATAAATGGGTTCTTTACGGTCGTTAACGTTTGACCTTTCAATTGTATTATGTTTCACCTTTGTTGACCTCTCGACCAGACTTCCTGGTTTTCCTTGTTTTGAACTTTCTATCCCGGTGTCCCGGAATATGTTCTCGGGACCATCAAATGTCCCGGTTTTATGATAAATGGAAGAACTACATAAAATGGGTATTTCTTCATGGATACATTAAAATTTTCCATCTTTACTTCACTTCTATTTATGAATTTTAAACACTACAATAGCCCTTTTCAGAATTCATTTTGCATGCGCTTACTGCCTGCTAGCAGCCGAGATTGCTGGTGTTGCGTTCTGGTTGTTTTAGTCCGCTTATCCACAGGGTTGAAGGCAAAACACCGAGATATATAACTAACATTATCTCTCATCTCACTCACTCTGACAGTGTGTAAATCTCTTGGAATATAGTCGACATATCAACAGTGCAACTGCTATCATACTATTAGTAAATACGTTCACGGTAACGCACAATAATATAAACAATACGTTCTGAATAACATTGGCAGCAGGACTTTCAAGCGCGCTTACCAACATCCCGCTTTAGTTTAAACGTCGCCGATAGATGGCTCTTTCATTTCAAAAAGGGTCTGTTAACACTTCACTAGTTATTTCATAGCATTTCAGAGTTGTTGTAGTTGTTATTCATTGCTTCGTGGTTCACCTTGCGTTCATGCTTGGGCTTCACCACTAAAAACGATTTGATAAAATTACTGTGACACTGAGCACGCTTATTTGTGCTTCTTTTCCCCAACCTCCCCGGGGACTAACCTAACCGACATGTTACATCCTCCAGCACCTCCTCCCCCCCTAACCTAACCAACAAAAATCACCCCCTCCCAAATATCATGCAAAAACCATCAAATTCAAGTGAGTTTTAAAACTATAAAAACCAACAATTCTCAACCTCCTGCAACTTCTTCGGAAAGTAATGAACAGGATTTTTCAGAAAACACCAAAACATTGAAAATCAAACACCAACTGCCAATGCTCAGTGTCATAGTAAAATAACCAAAGATTTCTGTAAAAATAGTCAACACCAATTCACCCTTTTTAGCTATTTAATAACGAACATTGGGTTTCTAATTCACCCCATAGCTTGCCAGTGTCCGTGGCGCCACGCGTTACCAACTCATCCAAAGTCCAGTCATTCCGCACCTTGCACTTTACAGTTCAAGCGATTCTCAGACGATGGATGACACCGGAACGTTCATTCCCCACACTGCAGCGGCAACCTCAACGCTGCAACGTTCTAATCCTCACCGATACCGGTACTTCTTGTGTTTCGCTATCATATAAACACGCGAATGAACCTCAACGCTGCAACGTTCTAATCTTCACCGCTACTTCTTGTGTTTCGCTATCATGTAAACACGCGAATGAACCTCAACACTGCAGCGTTCTAATCCTCAACGCTACTTCACACGCACGTTCACTGAACAGTTACCTTGTATTTATACCGTCACTCCCCACACTGTAGCGGCAGTCTGCCAGAACGAAGCTCGACACTGCAACGTTCTAATCTTCACCGCTACTTCTTGTATTCCGCTAACATATAAACACGCCAATAAACCTCAACACTGCAACGTTCTAATCACCGCTACTTCTTGTGTTCCGCCAACATATGAACCGTCACCTCATATTTATACCGACACCGGAACGTGCACTCCCCACACTTGAGCGGCAGACCACCCGAATGAACCTTCCCGTGAGATTTCAACGCTCCCGCCGTCCTAAACCTGACCGAACACTCCCCGCACGCGAACGGCAACTCTCCGGAGTGTATCAACGCGTGCGACCCGAGCGCTCCGGACGACCGACACTGATACGGACACGCGTCGCACTTGAACGGCAGTTCCCCGGCGTGAATCAGCATGTGAGCTCGCAGCGCCCCGGCCGTCCGACACTTGCGGGAGCACTGCTCGCAGCCGAAGGGCCGCTCGTTGGCGTGGATCAGCATGTGGACCGTCAGCGCCCCCGACTTCCTGCACGCGTACGGACACTGGCGACAGCGGAAGGGACGGTGGTCCGTGTGGATCATGACGTGCCGGTTCAGATCGCCGCTCGTACGACACTTGTAGGGACACTTGTCGCACCGGTACGGAGACTCTCCCGTGTGGATCATGAGGTGGGTCTTCAGCTGCGACGGCCACGGGGCTTTGAAGCCGCACACGTGGCAGGTTGCGTCGGGTCTCGCACGTTTCGTCTTGGTTCGGGAAGGTTCTGGTGCATTGTCTACACTCGTAGCTGGTGTTTGTTGATCGGGATCGGTGACGTCTTCTGCGGTTTTATTGTCGGTCGAGTCAACGTCTGCTTGGTCGTCGTACACTGCACATACAGACCAATTGTTACATTGTTTGATTTGATATTGTGTTTAACGACGCAATGTTATGATAGCGCAGATCTAATGGCGTCGGATGGATGATTAATGAGATGAAGGTTCTTGGGTAGTGGGAAGGAAGCGGTCGTGGCCGACTTATTGTAGGAACCATCCCGGCATTAGCCTAGACTACAGAGGGAAACCATGAAACACCTCCGTAAAGATGGCCGGCGGCGGGGATCACCCCTTGCCTCCCGGATCACACGAAGACAGCGCGTTAACCACTGCGCTGCATGTGCCGGTATGGTAGATTCATGCAGTAGTGTCTCAACTGGTACGATTCTCAACTGGTACGATTCTCAACTGGCACATTCTCAACTGATACGATTCTCAACTGGCGCGATTCTCAACTGGTACGATTCTCAACTGGTACGATTCTCAACTGGCACATTCTCAACTGGCACCATTCTCAACTGGCACGATTCTCAACTGGCACATTCTCAACTGACACGATTCTCAACTCGCATCATAGGCTATGTACGCTTCGAATCGTACCCGTCAAGATGTAGCTATTCCCGCACCCAGCCGTACGACTAGACACGGAACGCTCACTCGCTAGCGTGCCGAGTGTCGAGTTCGTTAACGAGAAACTAAACCGTACTTACGTTCACCGCAAGGTTCTTCTTTAACGGCGACGAAAGCCACTGCGTCCAATTCCCCCGACTCGGTGGCATGTTCTTCCTCCGGAACTTCCCGTTTCGGCACGAGTAGCCCGTCCTGCTCTATTCCTTGATCCGGGATCGAAGCGGCCCCTGCTAACAAGAACAGAGTGAGACTATTGATACCGGCACATGCAGTGCAGTGGTTAACGCGCTCGCTTCATGTGATCCTACCGGCACATGCAGTGCAGTGGTTAGCACGCTCGCTTCATGTGATCCGGCAGGCGAGGGGCGATCCCCGCTGCCAACCATCTTTACAGGGGTTTTTCATGGTTTTCCTCTGTAGTCTAGGCTAATGCCGGGATGGTTCCTACAATAAGTCGGCCATGACCACTTCCTTCCCACTATCCTTCTCATTACCCAAGAACCTTCATCTCATCATCCCATCATCTCATTAATCATCCATCCGACGCCAATAGATCTGCGCTATCATAACAGTGTGCCATTAAACACAATATAACAAAATAGACTATTGAGAATTGATACCAACATACTTTGAACATCGTCCCGTAAAAAACAATTATTATTACAAAGTGGCTACAGACACAAAATATAGCATGTATCCACTTGAGGGTAATAAAAAGTTAATTTGCTAATTTTTGCTCAATTTGCTAATCATCACTTGGTACAACCAGCTCCTAATTATATAAGTAAGCAATATTTCTTGTATTTACTCGTACAATTTTATCACTATGAAATAAATCAACATTCTATTCTATTCTATTGACCCCACCAACAGCTAGGTTATACGGGGGTATGAGCGGGTGATTATGCAACTATGAAGTGATGATAAGTGAAAGGAGGTTTACAAAAACCCATGCCTTATGCGGGACTCGAACCCACGCCCAACGGTGACTTCAGTTACTACCGCTAGCGATAATTGACTGAGCCACCGGGGGTGTCTGGAATCTTTGCAACGCTTGATAATGATTTAGATATACTTGAACCTACAAACTAAATAAAAACTAATAACTAAATTAGAAACTTGGACCTACATTCTTCACGTGGTTCTTCTTTAACCGCTACGAAAGCGATCTCGTCCAATTCTTTCGACTCGGACGCACATTCATCCGGGACATCCGGATCTTCCTGTTTTATTCCTTGATCCGTACTTGAAGCGGCCGGCTCTAAGAACTGTTCCGTTACTTCACACTCGGTCATGTTAGCAGCCACTGCAAACAAGAACAAGGTGAGACTATGACACAGTGAAGCGGCCGGCTCTAAGAACTGTTCCGTTACTTCACACTCAGTCACGTTAGCAGCCACTGCAAACAAGAACAAGAGGGATTTCTACACACTTCAACATAATTCAATAGATAATAATCCAGAAGATGAATTTATTCACTTATATTAGGTTCAATTGTGGAATAGAAAAAACTCCTGGGAATGAATGTTCAGTTTGCTAGACCTCGCCACTCGAGCATTGTTTCAGTCTAACTTTACTTTACTTTTACGCGATCAGGCCCCAAGGACCGCGTGCTGCTACATGTGTGCTCCTCTAACGCCTCAATGAATTATTAGTATAGGCCTATGCATGCACACCGTTGCGTAGATGTTTGAAAATGTAGACCTACGACTGAACACAAAACCAAAAAGGGGAAAAAAAAAGTTTCCCCCCCTTTGTTTATTTTAGGCCTAACATTTAAAAAAATAAAAAAACTTAAAAAAGGGGGAGATTTTTGTCTCAGTATCATGAACGGGGAAACGAGAAAATCAAGTTTTCACAAATTTAACGGGTCAACGGCTGGGCATGGGGTTAAAGGATACCTTTTTTTCGCGTGGTTTTTCGGGCCTTCAAAAAACACGTCCAAAAAAAGCTATTAAATTTTTGCCTTTTTTAAATTTCCCCCAAAAAAAAATCTAAATTTTTAAATAAAAATTCCAAAAAAAAATTTTTTTTTTTTAGAAAATGCCACTTTAAGAGAGAAAAAAACAATTTTAATGTCAGCTTTTCCAAAAAGTAAATGACACTACGATCCAGCTTTATAAATCTATACGGAATTAAAATTGAATACAAATAGTATAAAAAAATTAAAAATTATATTTAGGTATAAAAATCGACGTTTTTTAAAAAAATGAACGTTATTAAAAAAAAATAATACAGATTTTAATAATAAGTTTTAAGATTAAATGGGTTAAAATAAAAAAAAAAAAACCTTCTGTAATTTTTATGATGGTAATGAGATGATTGGGGAGAATAAAGGAGAGTTTTTTAAAATTGTTTGCCCACTTGTGATCAAAATTTAAGGGTTTGGAAATGGGTATGTTTTTAAAAACAATTGGGAAAAAAAAGATGGAATTACCCCTGGGGGTCCCAAAAAGGAAAAATAACGTTCCAGTATTGACAACCCATCTTTATTTGAGCGGGTGGGGAAATGCAGGCATGTAAGGTTTCCCTTTTCCTCTTTGTTAATTAGGGTTCTGAAGATTCTTAATTTCTTCCAAAAATCATTATGAGTGATCTTTTAAGCCCCCTTTTTATTTTTTTGGTTTTTTTTTTATTACTGCACAAAATTTAAAAATAAACAAAAAAAAATCAAAAAAATTTATTGCTTTTGCACTATCAAACAAAATAGAAAAACCCCTCTTAATTTTTATTTTTCTTTCATAGGGGTTTAAAACGACGCATTTTAATGACGGGCAAAGGTTATTGGCTCGGGGATGGATGTAATGAGATGATGGGTTGATGAGATAAAGGGTTTTGGATAGTGGGGGGGAAAGCGGTCTGGTGACTTTTTAGGAAACCACCCCGGCATTAGCCTAGACTAAAAGGGGGAAACATAAAAAAACCCCGTAAAGATGGTGGCGGGGGGGGAATGGGAACTGGGTAATCCCTTTAAGGATCCCAGGAGATTAAAACTAAAACCCACCCCCCAAAAAAATTAAAAAAAAAAATCGTAAGAAATTTTTTTTGGAATTTGTTTTCCAATTCATTTTTCCCACGGTTTTAAATTTTGGGTGGTTAAAATTTGGGGATACCTTTTTTTTTTTTTTAAAAACCCTAAAATTTGATAAAAAAATTGTTCCCCAATAAGGCTAGGAAAAAAGGAAGGATCGTTTAAAGGGGGGGCACCACAAGGGCGATTACCCCCCAGAGAAAAATTAAAAAATTTAAAAACTCATTTCCCCCCCCCCCCCAAAGGGCAAATCTTAAATAAGGTAAAATTTTTAAAATTAAAAAACCCAATTTCAAACTTTCCCAACTGTGGAGAAAAAAAAATCTTGAATTTTCCCCTTTAAATCTTGATCTTTTTTTCTTCCCCTTTTTTCCTTTTTCTTGAAATCTTTTTGTCTCCTTTTCTCTGTTCTTTATATTAAAAAAAATCTTTCATTCTTTTTTCGTTTATTTAGATTTATTTTTATAGCTATTGAATATGAAACTTTCGAAAATAAAAATGGATTTTAGCAAACCGGGAAAAAAATTAGGAATATAGGCTATATAACTGGAAGAAAACTAAAAGGAAAAAAAAAAAAAAGTGAAAACTCACCTTTGTCCCCCTTAAAGATTGCAAGGGCAATGCGCCCGGGGGACTAGTTTGGGGGTGTTAATTGAGTCCACTTTCGGGGGGGGGGGGGGGGGTCAAAAAAACCCATGGGACAATGGTGACAAGGGGGGGGGGGGGGACCACAAAAGTGACACCCCCAAATTTGCACTACATATTATTCCTTTCTTTCAATATTCAGGAAAATAATTTGGCCCCATATTTGGGATGAAATTATTTTTTAATGCAAAATTTTAAAGGGTTAGGGGGTTTTTGGGGGGTTTTAAAGGGGACAAAAATTTTTTTTTTCGAGGAAAACTCGGTTTTAAAATCCCAATCCATTTTTTCCAAATTCGCATGAAAAATCTCATGGGGGGGAGGAAAATTTGGCTGGATTCTGACATCTTAAAAGGGGGGGGGACATTTTCTGGTGCCCAAACTGGGGCAAGAGGGGGGGGGGGGGGGTTCCAATATACCCTCAAATTGTGTGACCTATTTATGGATTCCCCCTTTAGTGGAGCGGTTTTTGGTTTTCTCGAAAAAAAAAATTTGTTGTGGGCTGACAGCTAAACCGAGCAAGTGAAAATTATAAATTTTCTTTTCCCGCCTTTTTAGAGTGAAAATTTATGATATCGAAAATTTGTCAATAAACAGCCTTTTCAAAAAATATTTAAAACAGGCAAACGCGGAATGTGTGTTGGGGAGATGAGCGAAACTCTACACCCTTGAAATATAAAATAAAATTTTATCTGATCCCCAAGGGATCTAGGAAGCCGTAAATTTAAAACCAATGCAATATTTTCCATAATATTTGAATTTCTATCTTTTCATGGGATAAAAAAAAAGTATAAAGTATTCTTAAAACGGTGACCGTTTAAACCGTCAATTTTTTTAAGTGTTTTTATTTCTGTGTTCCCCTTTGGAAAAGGGGAGAAAAGGGGGGCCCAAAAAGGGGGGAAAATACCAATTTTTCTCGTTTTTTTTTTTTTTTTTAAATTTTTGTAAAAATTCTTTTTTTCCCAAAATGTTTAAAATGTCCCCCTTCGAAAATATATTAAATATTTTTTCTGAAAAATTTCCCAAGGAGATAAAAAACTCACATTCCACCATTAAAACCTTGGGGGGAAAATTTTTCCCCTTTAATGTCATAAAAAATTTTAAAAATTCAAAAAATTTTAAAATTTGTCGTATATCAAATTTTTTATTTAAACCCCCCATTACCCCGGGGGTTGAGGGCAAAATGGAGCAAAAAAAAAATTTTTTTTTTTTATTTTTTTTTTTAAAATTCGGGCCCCCAATTTTTTTCTTAAAAAATGTCACCATTTAACAAATTTTAAATGTATTTCTGAAAAACTTCCACGGGGATACAAAATTTCATTTTTTTCCCCAAACATTTTCCAAACTGATGGCCCCATCCCCCCCCCCCCCCTAAAACCTCACCGGGCCTAGACACGCCTAAAAAAATCACGCTGTAAACAGGTTTAGTAGGCCCTTTCCCCCGGGGTCGGCATTTCATGAAGGGGAATCCGGCGGAAACAGGTTGGGTTTGCACTCGGCTTCTAGGGGATCACAGGATGTGTAAGTCAAAGTTTAAATTTTTTTAAATTAAAGGGTTTAAAGTAGAATAGGGCCTTGGAGATGATTATCTTTTTAAAAGACGAGCTTTAGCGGGGGGATTCAATTTGACATACTGAAAAAAAAAGGGGTTTTTTTAGACTTTTTTGTCGGTTCCCACAGGTAAATTAAATCAACTTCAAACTTTTTTCAAATGGTTCTAATTAACTTAGATCTGAATATTAAAAATATATATATATATATTATATATAATTATTATTTTACACATAATATCTTTGAAAGAAAACCCCTTCGTTAGCTCAAAAGGGAAAAAAGCATAGGGGAAATTAAAATTTAAGGCCCGGGGGTTCGTTTCCCCGACGAGGAGGTATTTTTAAAGTGATAATAATACCCGTCCTATAAACATCACTGCTGTCGTTCAAAAAAAAACCCCCATATATATTTTTTAAAAAATATAAAATTTATATAATAAATATATAGAAAATTATATATATTTATATTTTTATTTTTATATTATTTTAGGCCCCTCCAAATAATAAAAATATATCCCGGTTATGGGCCCTTAAAATTTTAAAAATCTATTTTAATATATTTTTATATATATTTTTTTTAAATTTAATATGGGCCCCTACAAAAAAAATATACTATAAAATAAAATATATAAAACCTAAAATTTTTAAAAATTTAATTTTTTTTTAAAAATTTTAAAAATTAAAATTTTAACATACATGGAGCACGGAGTTTTGCGGTAAGGGTTTGAGGGTTTAAAAATGTTACCGTGGAAACTTTTTACCATTTAATTTTAATAATATATATATATATATATATTTTATGTTAATTTAAAAGTATAATTGCTCCAGGTACGCGTGTCATTGTCGAAGGTGGGGGCCCCGATGCGTTTGGGGAAAGGGAAATTTGACCGGGAGTCTGGTTCACTGCCAAAACTAGCGATAAAGCCAGCGGCTAAGTGGTTGCCCTTAAAATAACATGTCTGGACCGGGGTTCAAGGCCCCTGGCCCTTTCTTTCCCCCCCAAAAACCTGAAGCCCGGGCCCACCTGATGGAACCTTGGCCCCCGGTTTCAATTTCCCAAAAGCAGTGGTGCGTTTGTGGAAAAAGGAGTTTAAATTTATAAAAATCTGAAACAAAACGAAACTGCCCATCTTCGATTGTCCAAATTTATTCTTTATGGGGAAAACCCCGGTGTAATACTAGGCAAAGGGCGGGGAGGGCTTTGTACGATGGGCGAGATGTCTTAAAAAGTTAACAAAAACTCTAAAAACCTTGATATTTGAAATAAAAGTTCACCCCCCCCGATGTAAAGGAATCTAAAAAACCCGGGGGACTTCGACAATGAAACCTTTTTTAAACTAATTTTCGGACATTTTCGTCTTTTGGTTTAAAATGGGGGGCCCAGGGAACCCGGGCGGGAAAAAAGGAAAGGGGGAGAAAAATTTTCCCCAAATTCAAAATGCACAAGTCAAGGGGAATTTGGGGGAGGGGGGCCCCCCCAAAAGGATTATTTAAAATTTCCTTTCTTTTAATTTTTTTTTTTTTTTAAGGGTTTTGTACTTTTTTTTAATTAGCTTTTGTTTTTCATAGAGAAAGAAGACAGAAAATTTTAAATTTGGGTTTGGTTTCTATGCAAGTATTTGATCCTAGCCTCTTTTCAAAATTTTTCATCATAAAAATAGAAAGAGGGTTATTATAATCTGTTTTGGTCTGTTGAAAACCCCAAAAATCAAAACGCCAGGAAAAAAGGGAACACCCCCAATAAAATAAGTTTGGGTCAGTCGGCGAGGGCCTCCCCCCCCAGCACATCAGACTCATGACACCCCCCGTAACAAGACATGCTACAATTGCCCCGGTTTACAGTCGGTATTTACAATGTTTAGAAAAACATCTTTGTTTAAAAAAATAAAAAAAATTTAAAAAAATCTCTGCCTGTTCCCAGGGGGGAGAAAGGGTGCCCCCTTCTTCCCCCCCCCCCCCCCCCCCCCCCCCCCCCCCCCACCCCCCCGCGGGCCGACCCCAAAGGGGCTAAGCCCTTTTAGTCCGGCTTACCCCTTCTTTGGGGAGGTAACCCAAGGCTTTGACCACATGTTTCTATTTTGGGGTGTCTGTAAGACCCACCCTTAAACAATGTGAAAATTGAATAATGATGAAAAAACCGAAAAACTTTAAAGGAGTTTTGTCTGGTTTTGTTTCCGTTTTTTGTTGGCATGCACGGGGCCCGGGTTTTGCCCGACGAAAGGGAACTTTGTTGTAAACGAAAATTTACCCCAACTTAGAACTGTATATTTTTTGGGTCAAAGGTTTTGGCCTTTTTTAGAAACTCATTCAAAGTTTTAAAAACCCCCTAAGTAAGGGCTGAGGGGAAACCAAAAAGGGAAAAAAATCTCACCAATATGATTAAAATTTTTCCCCAAAGTGTGAAAACGGAATGTCCACTAATTAAAAAAAGGGTTTTCCCAAGGGTTGGCCCAAGCTTTTTTGAAGAATTAGTAATACATGTCTTTATTCATAAAATAAAAATTCATTCTTTTATTTTTTTTTATTTTTTTCACCAAAATTTGGTACAAAGTGCGGTAAAAAGGGCCCCCCAAACTAAATTTAAAAACTTTAACCCAAAAACAACATGAAAAAACAAAAAACAAGGGAAGAAAAAAAAAATAAAAAATTACCCCAAAAATACCCCCAAACCAAAAAAAAAATATAAAAATCCCCTATTTTTAAAACTTCCCCCCGCCTACCACTTTTTTAAAACCCTGTTTTCAATTTTCGGGTCCTCCCCCGAAATTTCCCACCAAACCATTCCAAAAAAAACCCAATAAAATTTTCATTAGCGAAAAATTTGCAGTGTAGTTCAGGCCCCTAGACTCGGGTATCTAAAAAATTATTTTATATGTCAAGGGGTGTAAGTTTTCGATTATCTTTTATTAGCATCTCGTCATCCCCCAAAACGCCCCATCCTGCGGGGCCCTAATTTTAGGCGTGAAAACCCTCCCCGGGGGTATACGCAGCTGCTTTTAAAAACTATCAATTCAAATTTTTTATCAAAAATGTTCAATATTTCTATAAATGTGATTTTTTAGATTTCTCGTCCAGATTACGTCGGAAAAAGCGCTAGGAGAAAACCTTTGTGATTGGCTTATGTTTAGACCAATGGGCGGCGGGCGAGACCCAAACCCCGGGGCCCACGCGAGGCAGCCCTTTTAAAATTAGCACCCAAATTTAAAAAACTGAACCCACACTTAAAGTAAGATCTCTCTCTCTTTCTTTTTTATATCATGTCTTTCTTTTCAGATTTATTAGTTTGAGCGTAGCAAAGATTCCCCCCAAAAATCGGAGTTTTGTTTTTGTTTGTTTGTTTGGGGAAAATCCCCGGGTGGAGGGTTTGCCCGACGACATAAAACTTTTTTTTTATGCAAACTTACCAATTAGAACGTATATTTTTGGGGGGCGAAATCTGTTGGACCTTTTTTGAAAAATCTTTTCCCAAACTTTTAAAAAAAACCCCATAAGATTAGGCTGAGCGGAAAAGATTGAAAAAAAAAAATCTCACCAATATAATTCAAATTTTTCTAAAAAAAAAAAAAAACGGAAGGATAGCCCCACACTAATTAAAAATTTTAGCAATTCGGACCAGGTTTTTAAAAAAATTATGGAATAAAATGTCTTATTCATTTAAAAAGATAGGAAAAAAATGTAAAAAAGGGTTTTTATATAGATTACGGCTTTTTTGATTGTTTTGTATCGAAGAAGGAAAATTTTTTTTTGATCAAAGGGGCTTTTTAAGTTTTTAAAATTTTAAACCCCCTCATCCCCGCCCCCGACCATTTTAAAGGGGTTTTTAAAGGCCTCCCCCTGTAGTCTAGGCTAATGCCCGGAGGTTCCTACAATAAGTCGGCCCTGAAACCCTTCCTTTTTCCCCTTCCCAAGAACCTTCATCTCTATCCCCTAAACCATCCCCACGCCCAAAAGATTGCGCTATCTCCAGCACGAAATTGATGTTTGATTTCTAACGTTCCAGGGGTGGGAAACCCTTTCCCCAGCGGGAAAGGAAAAAATAGTGACGTTTTGAAAAAACTGAAAACCTGCATGACGAATGAAGGGTATGGGCGCAGGGCTGAAGCGGGAGAAGGGGGGAAAGCAAAGAAAGAGATTTGGGTATTGGAGCAGCAAGTAATAGAGGGCAGAAAAGAAGTAAGAAAGTCTTTTAGGGGAAAATGGAAGAAAGGGGGACGGCCGTGGGACATCTCGTAGAGATCCCGAAGGGGAGAAGAACTGAACCCGGAAGATGGAGAAATTGGGCACGGACATCAACCCAGGGCAGGGCCCGCACGAGCTCCAAAAAAACTGATCCACGCCCAAAACCCGGGAAAAAAGTTCAGGGGCCCCCGGGGGTCCCGGGCCCCCAGGCCTAAACCCTGTCGGGACCCAAGGGAGGAAAAGGGGGACACAGGGTTGGAAAAGGGCCCACTGGTTAGCCAGGACCCGCGGGGGGGGCCTCCAGGACCTGGGACCACAAGGGGAAAAAGGGAATTGCCGGGGAAAAAAAACCCAAAGGGGAAATGAATGGAACGACGGGGCCAACAGGGCCAAGGCCTTCTGGGCCACCCGGGCCAAATGGGTCCCCCGGACCCCAAATGGGGAAATTGGGCCTTTTGGACCAAAAAAGGGCCTTCTGGACCAAAATGGAACCCACCGGACCAAAAAAGGGGCCTTCCGGGGTTTGGACCAAAATGGGCCTTCGGGCCAATGGGGCCTACCGGACCAAATGGGCCTTCCGGGCACCGGACCAACTGGGCCTTTGGACCAACGGGCTACCCGGGCAAAATGGGCCCCCTTCCCGGGGCCTTTTGGACCAAAAATGGGGGCCCCGGGGCCAAATGGAACCCCCCGGACCAATGGGCCTTCCGGGGCCTACCGGAAACGGGCCCTTTGGACCAACTGGGTCTACGGGCCAAAATGGGCTTGGGCCCCTGGAAACCCCCCTGGGCCTTCTGGGCCAAACCCGGACCCCCCCGGACCAACTGGGGCTTCCGGGGGCCCTTTTGGACCCAAACCCGGAAACCACCGGACCAACTGGGTCTTCCCCGGGCCAAAGGGGCCCACCGGACCAAATGGGCCTTCCGGGCCTTCTGGACCAAAGGGCCTAAAGGACCAAAAATGGGGGCCCCCCCCGGCCCCCGGGCCCCTTCCCGGGGCCCTTGGCCTACTGGGGCTACCCGGACCAACTGGGCCCAAACCCGGGCCAATGGGTTTGGACCATCTGGCCCCCGACCCCAAATGGAAACCCACCCGGGCCCTTGGGGGCCTTTCCCGGGCCAACGGACCCCACCGGAAACCCAAATGGGCCCCGACGGACCCTCCGGACCACGGGCCTTCCCGGGGCCCTTTTGGGCCCAAATGGACCCAACCCGGGCCCAAAGGGGGCCCCCGGACCATTTTTGGGCCTTTCCCGGGCCCTTTTGGACCCAAAAAAGGGGCTACCGGACCAACGGGCCCACCGGGCCAAATGGGCCCTTTTGGACCATTGGGGCCTCCGGGCCAAATGGACCAAAAGGACCATCCGGACCAAACCCGGGGCCCCCGGGCCTTCTGGGCCCAAAAGGACCTACCGGACCAAAAGGGCCCCCGGACCCTTGGCCTTTGGGCCTTTTGGGCCAACTGGGGGCTACCCCGGGCAATGGGCCACCCGGGCCATCTGGGCCTTCCGGGCCTTTGGACCAACGGGTTTTAACCCGGGCCAACTGGGCCACCGGACCAACTGGGGGCCCTTTGGGGCCCTTGGGGCTACCGGGCCAATGGACCTAACCGGGGCAAACCGGACCCCCTGGGCCTTCCGGGCCTTCGGGGCCCAATTTGGGCCACCGGACCCCCTGGGCCCCCCGGGGCCAAACTGGGCCTTTCCCGGGGCCTTTTGGACCCAAGGGTCTTTCCCGGGCCAACTGGGGCCCCCCGGACCCCAAAAAGGGGCCTTTTGGACCATCTGGGGCTTACCCGGGCCAAAAAGGACCTACCGGACCAAAAGGGGCCCCACCGGACCATTGGGGGCCTTTTGGGGCCCTTGGACCAATGGACCCCCAGACCTACCGGACCCTCGGACCCCCTGGGCCTTCCGGGTTCCCGGACCCAAAGGACCTACGGAAACCCAAATGGGCCCCCCGGAACCCTTGGGGCCCTTTCCCGGGGGTTTGGACTACTGGGTTACCCCGGGCCCAAAAAGGGGCCCCGGACCATCTGGGCCTTCGGGGCCCTTTTGGACCAACTGGGTCACCGGACCAAATGGGCCTACCGGACCAACGGGCCTTCGGGGCCATTGGCCCTACCGGACCAAAAAAGGGCCCAGGACCATTTCCCGGGCCCAAATGGGGCCCTTCCCGGGCCTTCTTGGGCCAATGGCCTACCGGACCAAAAGGACCCACCCGGGCCCCTCTGGGGGCCTTTCCGGGCCCTTTTGGGGCCAATGGGGGCTAACCCGGGCCAAAAAAGGGGGCCCCCCGGCCAAAAGGGGGCCCTTTGGACCATTGGCCTACCGGCCAAAGGGCCTACCGGACCCCTCTGGGCCTTCCGGGCCATCTGGGGCCAACGGGGCCACCCGGGCCTACCGGACCTTCCGGACCCTGGGCCTTCCGGGCCTTTTGGAAAAACTGGACCTACCCGGGCCTTCCCCGGGCCCTCTGGGCCTTTCCCGGGAATTCGGACCTTCGGGCCTTTGGGGTTCCCGGGGCCCCAAGGGGCCCCGAGGGGAAAAAGGAAACCCCCCGGGAAACCGGCTAAGGTGAACATCATTTTTCTTGGGTGACTTTTTCCCGCCTTGCTGAATTAGTTTTCACCTGAATGAGCCCCCTGAGGCTGAAGAGAGATAAAATTTAACGGGCCTACATAAAAACAAAAAGACATAGCGTGAATGAGCAATTTTCAAAAAGATCATTTTTCAGAGTGAGACATTGCAGAATGAGCCATATTTTGAATGGCCCTATTACGAAGGGGCCGTATTGTTGAATGATTCCCCGCAGAAAAGGCCATGGAGCTTTATGAGCCCTTCCTTGTGTTTTTCCCCCGATGCGAGGGAAACCCGTGTTGGGCAGGGGCCCAAACAGCGGGAGTGCGGGGGCCCAAACAAAGGGGTGGCCATCAAGTCAAGGGGTAAAAATCCCTCAGTCAAAAGTGACGGGCGTGATGTGATGATTTAAGGGTAGGGTTTTTTATGCTATTCAAAAACCGATTATTCCAAACCAGCGTTGGGGATGTGAAATTTTCTAAAAGAACGCGCTCACGGGAAAGCGTTTTAAATTTTTTATGAAATTCTATAGGAAAAAAGTTCGTTTTTTTCATAATGAAAGGGAAAATTAAAAAAAAGTTCCCTTTGGGGCACAAACTTTTTAAAAGTTTGAAAATTTTGCGGGTAGGGAACGAGGGTACAGTTTTAAAATAAAGATTTTGTACTTGAGTGAGGGGAGAAGGAGTAAAAACGCGGGTTTTTTGACCAAATCCGAAAAAGTTTTTTAAAATTTTTTTTTTAATCCTTTCATTTTCCGTTCCCCACAGTAAGCCCTAACGAAAATTAGTATATAAAATGTCCGGTGGTCCAAATTGACGTTAAAAAGCAAAAAAAAATCGCGAAAAAGAATTTTAAGGGGAACTTATTTTACTTTTTACACGGACTTGAACTTTTCAGAATAAAATAAGAAAAAGAACTTTAACTTTTGGGGAAAAGGTTTATTCTCACAGGGGATGAAATGAACCCTTTTTAAAAAAATTTTTTTTTAAAAAGGAACCCTTCCCCCAACCCCGGGCCCAAGGGGTTTTAACAAGTAAAATTTCCTAATTTTGCTTAATTTAGGGGGCATCACTTGGTACAACGAAATTTAGATAATAAGGGGCCCTTTTGGGGGTATCGGGCATAAATTTTGGGGAATTTTTTAATACTGTTAAATTTCTGATAAAAATAAAAAAAAAAAAAACATTTCAACCCGGAAATTTAGTTCTTTGATGTTCCTTTATTCCCTACAAACACCGGGGGGGAAAAAGGTTTATTTAAAACCCGGTTTTAGGCTTTAAACGATTTAAAAAAATGAGTGTATACCACAATAATTTAGAAAAACTTTTTTCAAAACCGCGGTCAAAACCCTTTCAGCGCCAGCCATTTTTTAAAATTTAGTAAGTCAATATTTGGTTTGTATATTGGTTATATTTGGGAAGTAAATCGGTATGTAATCGCCAAAAGAAGGGTGGGGAATTTAACCCAGGATCGGAATTTTTCGCTTGCGTTCAAGGTTTCCCTGAACGGTTTGGGGTGATATCAATGGATCGAGTTCCAATTTCCCTTTCCAAAAGGGGTTGGAACTAAATGGGTTTTCACCAAAAAAAGACAGGTCTATAAACCCTTTTGTAAAAAACCCTTTTAGCGTGAAATTTTTCCCGGGCCGTGTGATATATGTAGCATTTACGTTGGCTTTGAAACAAAAGGGGGGACCTGCCGATTTGGAATTGTGGTGACCCGGCCCCGGGTTCGAAGACGAGGGAAAACCCGGGTTTTTTCTCCCGAAAAAAAAATGAAAGTAAGAAAATTGCAAAAGATTTTGTGTTTCTATAAATTTTATCGATTTGAAATTTAGAAAAAAGTTGCAAAACAAAAATTGGGCTGTTTATTTGTTTTTTAGATAAAAATTTTCCCCCCGCCCGATTTAACAAAAAGTAAAAATTTTGGTTTTTTAAGGTTTGTTCATCTGCCCGCACCAGGGGCAGTTGGTGTAGGTTTATTGCCCCCTGTGGAGATGAAGTCATGCCAGTTTTGGGGGAGCACCGACGATATTTTTACCCCAAAAAAGAAAACGTCCCAATTTGTTAGCGGGATTTTAGTTATTTTATTTTTTTTTTTGACATGATCGGTCTTTTTTTTCTATTTTTATGAATAGGGCTACAAAAATAAACCCTTAGAAAAAAAAAGCTATAGTGCCCCTCCCGGCAACGGGGTTGTTGTTGGTTTAATTTAATTTTTTTCATAACCCCCAATGGGGCATTTATAGAGATGCGCCCAAACGGGGCCCGCACTACACCAAAAAAACCCCCTCCCCAGCTGGGGGCCCCAAGTTACAAACCCGCGACAAAGAAAAGCGCACGGTTTCTGCCTGGGGCGGCAAAGTAGTCGGCCCCCAGGGCCCGATCGAAAAAAACCTGTATTTCAGCATTACGTTTAGAGCGACTTGAGGGGGGGAAAATTACAACCCCAAAAGATTTTTACCCTCCCCAAAATCCCCGCTTTTAAAAACTCCCCTTTTTTTCCGCCTTGAGATTCACTCTGCGGGAAAATTTAAAAATTTCGGTTTGGGGCGGTTTCGGGTCCCCTTGTTTCTTTAATGTTGCTAAAAGAACCCCCCAAAACCTAGGGTTTTCGAATGAGGGGGGGGATAATGAAAAATAGGGCGTGTGATAGGTTTAAAGGAAGTTTATGAAAACCCCTGCCTTATGCGGGACTGGAACCCAAACCCCGATGATGAGTTCGTTTCTACCGCTAGCGAAGGGGCCCCTTAGCCAGGGGGGCGGCTCCGGGTGTTAACCCTAGCTGCAAAGGGGTTTATTTTCCAACAAGGTTTTGACCAATAAATTTTTGGGTTTGTCAAAGATTCAGGTGAAGTACACAAAGCGAGGTAAGTCTTTTCCCCCCATGTAAAAATTGGAATAATAATTTGAAAAATAACTATATTTGAATTTACAATGCGGACCTTTAAAGTAATATTGAACTGTAAAAAATTCAGAAAATTAATTTTTTTGAAGAAAAATTTTTTTTTTTCCCATGTTTTCTAATGGGAATTTTTAAATTTTTCTTAAATTTCATAAAAAAAAAAAATTTTACCCCCGATAAGCACAAAAATACGTTTAATTTGCAAAAACCCATATTGAAAAAATTTGGGGGTTGAAGCTTAGCCTTTTTCCAGTGGAGAACCGACAAAAAACAGAAAAAAAAAAAAAAAATCAGTATGTCAAATTGAATCCTCGCTAAAGCTCGTCTAATTAATAAAACAGCAAGACGTATGAAAACTCCAACTATCTGTTGGCATGCGCATCAATTTAAACATCAACTCTCCAAAAGGGGAGGTTCTAGCCGAATGAGCTACAAGGGTGACCAAATGAAAGGCAAAGATGAAAAAGCAAATAATTTTATTGCATAATCTTTATAAATGACATGCAGGCACATGATGTAGTACAATACAGCGTTGCAAGATGAGGTATAAAAACGTCACGTACAGACTGATCGAGTACGTTGATAGTAGATTTATGGCAACAATGCGTTGAGTTGAGGTGGATACAAGTTCGGGCTCTTCAAGGGGGTGCGCGCACGGTGGTTATAGAAATAGAGGAATTTATTTTTACTATTTTTTTTCTTCTTCACGAACAAGTGTATTTGAATAAAAAGTATCAAACCCAAGATAATTTTATGCTCTCTAATTACTAGGCAAACGCAGGATGTGCGTTGTACGATGAGCGAGATGTCTATATAAAGTATAATCGAAAACTCTACAAACCTTGATCATTTGAAATGAACTTCATCCGATGTCAATGAACCTAGAAAGCCGTGACTTCGTCAATGCAACATTTTTCAACTAATATTTCTATATTTTCGATGAATAAAATACATTTATTATATTATTTTCTCCGAAACGGCTGGTCCGAATATCAAACCAAATTTTGATTCATGTATATTATTCTTGTGTTCACATTTGTGGAAAATTTGAATCATATTGAAGAGATTTAATTTTTCAATTTTTTCCGTTCAGCCAAATCTTATGGGGTTTTTAGAAATTTCTAAATGATGTTTCTCAAAAATGGTCCAACCGATTAGACCTCAAAACTATACAGTTCTAAGTTGGATAAGTTTGCATATAAAAGAAAGTTTCATGTCGATCGGTCAAACCCTGCGACCTGTGCAGTGTTTACAAACAAACAAACAAACAAAAAAACGCACAGACAAAGTTCCGTAAGAGTTCAGTGAAAATCTTCGCTACGCTCATCTAATTATGACATTCTATTTTTGTGAATTCAATCAGTTTCAAGATAATACGTCACTGAATTTCATCACGTTCTTGATATTCATTAAAACTTTCATCTTAAAGCTGATTGAATTCTCTGAAATGGAATGTCGTATTAATTAAAGAGCATACAATTATCTTGGAGATGTGTACTTTTTATTCAATCACACCGGTTTTTGAACATAGTACAGAATAAGTGAAGTTGAATTCCCCGATTTTTATAAGCACCGTGCACGCACCCCCTTACAAGTCCACGGGGGTTGATTTAGTGGAATATCAGTTTTTTTGTTGATACTTTTCGAATGGTAAAAGATATCAAAATTATGAGAACGAGGAAACGCAGATATTTTCAATGCCTCCAAGATGGTGTAAGTAATAACTATTTACCTCACATCGTATGATTGTCACGCGTAAACGGTTGAAAGATTGTGTATTTTTAACCGTACACGCGTGACAATTACGCAATATGAGATAAATAGATATTACCGTATTGTCCCGAATATAAGCCGAGGGTTTTTCTCGAAACTGCGAGTCCAAAAGTCACCCTTGCCTTATATGCGGATCTCGGCCTAAAATCGGTCAAAAACACGGTTTTTACTAAATATGATTGGGCGCACTACACATGCACACTCTTAACAATGGAATCAACTTGAAACTGCAAAATAATGCACTAAAAACACGTTTAATAAATGTTTTATCACGAAGAAGCATCATTTTCCCATGATCCAACATTTTTATTTGACGCGCAGTAATAAACAAAGGCACGTTGAGCTGTTAGCTGCATTGTCTTGTCAGACCTTGACGAGTAGGCGGGCCATATGACGATCGCGCGTCATCGGCACTAGCCGAGTACACACGATCGTGAGGCCCTAGCAACGGTTTCTCACACGCAGTTGGTCTAGCTTCCTCACGCGCGCAATACGAAATTGACTAAATTCTAACTCGGAAGAGTGATGATTTACGTGGAAAGGAGATGAACCCTTTTTTCAATTGTTGATCTAAAAGTTTGGGGGTCGGCTTATATTCGAGACAATACGGTACTTACACCATCTTGAAGTTATTGACAATATCTGCGTTTCCTCGTTTTCATAATATCGATATCTACGAACCGAAGTTAGTCCGAGTGCCTTCAACTTGTATCGCCACCACACGCTCTTCGACTGTCGCTATGGCAACGATATGTCGACTCGACAGGTTACACACACAATACATTAGACAAACAAAACATTAGACCAGCGGTTCCTTGGACCCCGGCACATTCAAGTCACGCTGGGGGAAACAAGTCCCAAGGTCACGACGTGGTGATACCAACAGACTTCATCGTAAAATAAGGTTTACCGAATCGCGTCTCCCAAGTGAAATATTTCCGCTGTCACATATTGCCTGTAACGCAACTATCGCTTTTTTTTTCAATGTTGCTTGACGACCCCACCAACAGCTAGGTTATACGGGGGTACGAATGAGCGGACGATAATGAAACGATGAAGTGATGATAGGTGAAAGAACGTTTACAAAAACACATGTCTTATGCAGGACTCGAACACACGCCCAACGGTGACTTCAGTTACTACCGCTAGCGATAATTGACTTAGCCACCGGGGCGGCCACTATCGCTTTTATATCGAACTACAGTGAAACCTCTATCCATCGTTTTTCAAGGGACCAGGAAAATAAAACCATCCATCCAGGAAAAGTCAACATTGATTATATGGAAGTGGGGTGAGAGAAAATGAATGATACAAGCAGGAAAACGATGGATCCGGGAACGATGCATAGAGGTTTCACTGTATGTAAAACAAACATGCTATACATGGCTTTGTAGAATTATTACGTTAGAGGTGGCTTTTGTTTCGCACGAAATGTATAGATTTTGTAAGTTGAACAATATCACCGGTACCGTAGCCACTCTTATCCACATCTGGTTCACAAGAGAATCCGCTAAATCGTGACACGCACATGAGTCCGTTAACTCTGATTTGACCGCAAGAAACCGCAAATGCTGGGCATATTATTAGTATTGGAATCGGTACACGTTCTTTATATTATGATGCAGACGGTTGGTATCACTGCATCGTGGCTTGTTTTCACACTCAGCGTTCATTATTATTATTATTATTATTATTATTAAACCCACGAGAGAAGAGACGCGTAAAGGGCGAGAAAGAACCAACCGACCTAGACTTGTATTTCTTGAGCGATCTGCACAGAAGTGTAAACGGAAGGTTTGGGTCCTTCCCTTTGGAAAATTCATAGAACACAAACGTTACCCACCCAACACTAACCATAACTAGAGCATATAGCTAGGTAACGCTAGGTAAAGTAGCGACTGAAAACCTAGCTGTCGACGGGATTTACTCGAATCCCACCGCAGTCACCATTCCACGTCTCTCTCTCTCTCTAGGGCACAAGCGAGATACGGATTATAAACAGCAATAAATTGGGGGGGGGCCCCTAAAGGGAAAGGTTTCAAAAACCCCTTTTTGGGTTTATTTTTAAAAAAAAAACAAAAAAGGGGGGGGGGGGGGGGGGGGGGGGGGGGGGGGGGGGGGGGGGGGGGGGGGGGGGGGGGGGGGGGGGGGGGGGGGGGGGGTTTTTTTTTTTTTTTTTTTTTTTTTTTTTTTTTTTTTTTTTTTTTTTTTTTTTTTTTTTTTTTTTTTTTTTTTTTTTTTTTTTTTTTTTTTTTGCTTTCCCGGGGCTTTGGGGGTTTAAAAAATTATACGTTGGGGGGCACAATTGGGGTTTTGGGGGAAACAAAAAATTTTGGCCTGGATCAGCTTTCTCTATGACGGGAGAACCCCAAATCGGTAACCCATTGCGGCCCCCGGGGTGAGCCGAATTTCCGCGCCATTTGTACGGGGGCCGTTTTTTAAGGAGACTTTGGGAAATCATTCTGTGGTTGTTTTCAAACGGTTTTTAAAAATTTGTTTATTTTTTTTCCAGAAATGAGAACCCGGCATTTTTCTTACATTTTTTCCGGTTTGACGGAAAAAATTTTTTACCAAATTCCCCCACCTTACATTTGCAAGGGCGCTATTAAGTCCCGGGTGCGGGAGATTTACTTTTACGAGTATTGGGGTCTTTTTCAGGAAAAGGGTGGGAAGTATAAAAAACCGTACGCTGTTTAAAACGGGCGTTGAGGGGTACCGCCCGTCTAAACGTGTTAAAGGGGGGGGCACATTTGATGGTGATGCGTTGAAAAGGGGAGGAGCCAAATTCGAGTGGTGTGAGGGGGTCTGTCTAGAGGGGTGTGTTGTGAGGGGGACCTGTTAGACAGTGGTCCTTTTTAAAGGGGAGGGAAAAGTTATTTTATTTGCATTTGGGGGGGAGACTAAGTCTGACGGGAGTCTTGTAAAAAATATTCTAGACGGGGGGAGGCTTTTAGAGGGTGGGGTGCGTTGGAAAGAGGGGGGCCATGCCAACGGTGGGGGGACCCGGGGGCGGTGAGTGCTTGTAAGGGGAGGAGAAAGTTAACGGGAGGGTTTTTTAAAGGGGGGGGTGGTGAAAAGGGGGGACTACATGCAAGGGTGGGGGGGGTTTTTTTAAGAGGAGGAGCTACATGCCCAGAGGGGGGAGGGGCGTTGGGGGGGTCTTGTAAGGGGGGGCCTGTAAGGGGGGATTTGTCTAGAGGGTTGGTGCGTTTAAAGGGGGGGGCTACTGTAGGGGGGGAGGACTTGTTGACGGTGGGTGCGTTGTAAAGGGAGGAGCTACATGTCCACGGTGGGGGAGGAGCTTGAAGACGGGGGTGCGTTTTTAAGGGGGGGGCCCGCTGCCCGGACGGGGGAGGCTTTCTGGGGGGCCCCGGGTTGTAGGGGAAAAAAGGTTTTAAGTCCTCGGGGAGGTTTTTTGGGGAGTGGTTTGAACTCTCCGGGACGGTGGGGACGGCCCGGTTGCTTGTGGGGAAAAGCTCGGCCCCTTGCTGGGCTTTCGCGCCTCCGTTGCAGTCCAGAGTCGTGACATAATCAGATGAGCGTTAGCGAAGATTTCCACCCGACTCCTACGGAGCCTTGTCTGTCTGTTTGTTTGTTTGTAAGCACTGCACAGGTCGCAGGGTTTGACCGATCGACATGAAACTTTTTCTGCATGATACGCAAACTTATCCAACTTAGAAGCCTACAGTTTTTCGATCATAAAGATTAAACCATTTTTGTGAAACATCATCTCGAAAGTTTCTAAAAACCCCATAAGATTAGGCCGAGCGGAAAAAATTGAAAAAAAATCTCACCAATATAATTCAAATTTTCCTCAAATGTAAACACGGAAGTGATACACATAATTAAAAATATATATGCAATTGGATTCAATGTTAATCCGAATTCCAGCTATACCGTTATTAGAACTAATATTCCGTCCCTTCAATTGGTTTAACACCGACTTCGGATTGGTTAATCTGAAATAGTTCAGTAAATGTGTGTGTATGGTGCTTACGTGCGGCTGCGTTGCCAGGTCTATCTCGTCCCCGGGGCTCTCCTGCAGCAGGGCCTTCTTCTCGGGATCGTCATGGCAACCTTCTTGCGTCTTCTTGGGCGGCGGAGGGGGCGGAGTCTTGGGCTTGGACACGCCCTTCGGTATCTTGGTGCTGGGCAGACAACCCGCCCTTGCCGGGGGGGAAAAAGGGCCTGGTAGTCCGGGCCCTTCGGACTCCTGCAAAACAAAACCTACCTTGATTTTTTTGAAAGGGCGGTCAAAAGTTTCCATCCCCAATTTGCGTTTTTTTTTTTTTGTTTTTTACACCCCCCCCCAACACATTTTTTTTTAAACGCCAAACTTAAATTAAACCCAATTTTTTGGGGGGGTAAGTTGGAATTTTTAAAACCCAACTAAAAAGGCCCTCACAAGATTGGGGGAGTAAATTGAAATTCTTTAAAATTTTTTTTAAAACTTATAATTTGAAGTGGGCAGTAAAAATTCAATTCTGAAAACTAACCTGTTAAATTGCAATAATTTGAAAAAACTGAAAATATTTTAATCCACTATTCCACCCCTCATTTTATCTATAAAAAACCTGATTGACTTTTAGTTATGACAATAATTTTTAAGAGGTTTTTTAAATTTATATTGTTAACTGAAAACCGTTTTCCATCTTTTTTATTCAAATAGTAAGTCAGGTGGGTGCAAATTGTTGTTGTGAGCGGATACTGCGTGACTCCAATTGCGTTCCAATTGCGAATAATTGCGTGATCTCGGAAATTAAAAGTAGAATCCGCTTCAAGAATGTCTTTACAAAATATGACTTTTCACGCGACAAAACATTTCAAATTTGATCTAGATAATATCACGAACATTTCAAGTACGTAAATGTGAGTTTGTGAAGACGGCCGTGATTTGTAGAAGCTGATATATATATATAACGTCCTAGGTCAGCTAGCTCCGAGAGACCAGAACTTGGATTGGATGACGTTCTCTAGCACGAAATTGACTAAATTCCAACTCGGAAGAGTGATGATTCACGTGGAAAAAGAGATATAAACCCTATTTTCAATGGTTGATCAAAAAGTTTGGAGGTCGGCTTATATTCGGGACAATACAATAATCACGTTACTGCTAATGCTAGGTGAAACGCTATGTCACGTACCGTCGCCCTGTTTGGCCTTGAGCGCCTGTATCTTGAGCACTGCCGTCTTGTTCCGCAGCTTGGTCAGCAGGTTGTCCTCCGGAGCCTTGCTCTTCGGCTCCGGAGGGAACTTGAGCTTGGAGCCGGAGCGGAGACTCGTGGAGCCGCCCAGCACTATGCTCGGAGGGTCCAGGAAACCTGCGCCATTCAATTCAATACAATTCCAAACGTAGAATAAGGCCCATGGCTAGCAACTAGACAGCTTAATGCTGCTCAACGACCCCACCAACAGCTAGGTTATACGGGGGTACGAATGAGCGGATGATAATGAAACAATGAAGTGTAAGGACGTTTACAAAAACCCATGCCTTATGCGGGACTCGAACCCACGCCCAACGGTGACTTCAGTTACTACCGCTGGCGATAATTGACTTGGCCACCGGGGCGGCTACACTAGTGTAATTGATTGTCAAAGGTTACATGTACATAATTATAACACAATTATAAATACATTACATTTATATATATATATATTGAGGATAACTTCGGTTGACCGTAAACCGGTTCCAGGTTCAACCGGTTCTGAAATAGACAATCGATTACTCAACTGTGATGAATGTTTTGTTCATTCATCATGTTGATTGAGTTATTATGTATAATTGATGGATGTTTTTCAAGTGTGTTGTCGCAATATAAATTGTATACAATGAAACCTCTATGCATCGTTCCCGGATCCATCGTTTTCCTGCTTGTGTCATTCACTTTTTCTCACCCCACTCCCATACAATCAGTGTTCAATTTTCCTGCATGGATGGTTTTATTCACCTGGTCCCTCGAGTAACGTTGGATAGAGGTTTCACTGTATTGATATTCTGCGTTAGCCTGGCATAACGTGTGTTAGTAGCTCTTCCGTCTGTCGCGTACGTACCTTCAGTGTGGACGACCCGCTTGGGCGTGGGCTTGGGCTTGGGCGACGTGGCGTTACTGTTGGCAGGCCTGTCGCTGTTGAACGCGCTCAAGTTCAGCTGGCTGCGGGTCATGTACGAGAACGGGGCAGAGTGCTCGTCGCGCCATCGGTAGCCCTGGCACAACACACAACGTCACAATACACTTCGACTACTTTACTTTATTAGTTATTTTCACCTTTTTGGTGAATTTTCACGCATTTTGGTCTATAACCGACCATCTTGGGTTACCGTACTTACTTCACTACCGGTACCGGTAGTTTTTTTCACCTTTTTGATGAATTTTTACACATTTTGGCCTACAACCGACCATCTTGGACTACCGTACTTTACTTTACGTGACAAGTTATTTACGCCTTTTGGTGAATTTTCACACATTTCGGTCTACAACCGACCATTTTGGGACTACTTTCCTTTACGTACTAGTTTTTTTCACCTTTTTGTTGAATTTTCACGCATTTTGGTCTACAGCCTACCATCTTAGACTACTTTACTTTACTTTACTAGTTTTTTCACCTTTTTGATGAATTTTTGTGAATTACGGTATAGGCATTAAGTATATAACACTAGGCCTATATACTTAATGGTATAGGCCTACAATAGCTGTAATATAATTATTTAACTTTATCTTTGATTTTAGCATAGTCTTAGAATGGTAGGGGGGTGCTGGAGGGAGGGATTTTTGTTGGTTAGGTGAGGGGGGAGGTTGATGCCGTTGTAGGGGAGGAGGGGTGCTGCTGGAGGGTGTAATATGGCGGTTAGGTTAGTGGGGGAGGTTGGGGGGAAAAACACAAATAGACGTGCTCAGTGTCTCAGTAATTAGGCCTATACCGCAACAGCAATTACGACAAGCAGAAGTTTGACAGCTAGGGCCTATTTTGCAACCAAGTTATTTGGTAGGTAGGAAAACCGATAAGTTATGCGAAGTAACGTTGTAATGAGATCTTTCATGTCAGTGAGTGACAATATTGGGCGCTGAACCGTCCAAGCCACTCGCTATCCATCTATTCATCGCCAACGAACTTTCGGGTCAACCGTTACGAAAAACTTACCTTGCCTTTTCCTCCTTCCTCTTCGATAACGTACTTCTCACCCGTTTGGATCCGAAGTCGAGGAAAATACTCGACTTCGGGTTCATTTTTCGGGAAGAATGAATACTTGAGTACAGCTTCAGGATGAATTATTGTCTCATCGAGAACTTGTCTTTGATCTTTATAACTTAATGTGATCCATAAGTCTTCATAGGCATCTCTTGTTGATGCTACATCAGAGCTAATACGCTGAGCAATTGGGTTCAACGTGTGGAAATACTCTTTAGCGTACACTTCCACTGAACTGAAACTCATGGTTTATAGTCACGACGTCAACGTATGCATTAGAATATGTGTAAGTGTTTCTATCACAATTTTCACAGTAATTATTTAGCTGTCAAAATGAAATGTCAAAACCGATGAATTACTTCATAGTAGTTTACTAGTTGACCGCATCGTATAGGAGGCAGCACCAATGTAAATTACGTTCAAAATAGTGTCATTATTGATTAATTGAAATATACCAGACGAAGATTTAAATTGAAACTGACGAATATTCAAGTATTCGCTATATATTTTTTAATTCATATCAATATATATTTTAACGGAAAATAATATAAATTATAATAGATTGATGAGAGGAATAGGTTCCTCCGAAATACTTTTCACTTGTTTTTGTACGGCACATGCGCACTACCCGAGTTGAAATATTTGAACCCCTGCTTCTTATGCTTTACAATACATTACTGCTGTATAAGTTGCATAGGTTCCAGGGGATAGTGGCTCTGCGGGAATAATAACAATGAATGCTTGTTTTGAAGATATGTGTGGCCTCAGTCAATGATACATCATTTACAATTTTACATTGATACCTCACTGTATAGGTTATGCATTGAAACAAGGTTGGTTTATCAATCAAAATAGAATAATTATTGCTAGCGCCATCACATGAATAATAATTTAATGTTGATAGGGGATTTGGATATTGGTGATGTGAGGAAGGTGGTTCAGAAGTTCAAGATATATATTTCAACTATTTACAACTAGCAGGCAAGAGGCCTGTTGTGGAGCCGTTACATACATATTTAAATATTTACATATTTTATTTATTCATTACAGATTGTTCATAAAACAGGTGGTAATGGTTACTATACCTAATGAAATTACAATCAAACATACTCGATAAAATTATATATTTTTTTTTCTTTCTTAGCTCTCTTCTTAAATCGCCGATCTTTGTTATGTTCTTGATATCTTCTTCCAATTCATTCCATTCCCGCGTCATTCTTTGAATGAATCCATATTTACTTACTTCTCTATCCACTTTTTCTACTTCCATTCTTACCCCTTCTCTTGTACTTCTTTGTAATCCCTTTCCAATTATATTGCTTAATTCATCCCATCCTGGATAGAAATAATAGCAGAAAAATGTTGCAGTGTTAGATTCACGGCCACCTAGACTCGTTGGTATTGAATGAAATATATTTTCATGTTTTTTGCGACATGTAGAGGCAGGACATCCAGCTGGGAATATGGTCACAACAGCAATTGAATCACTAATTCCAGAATGGTGAAATCTGAGACAAGACTTGGAAAAATTGATTTATATACGAACTTTCCAAACCAATGAATCCACGCACACTAACGAACTCTAATGGCCTTCATAACCTGTATCTTAGACAGACTTACAGGGTGTACTTTGGCAACATATATCTCAACAACTACAAACACCGCGGACTTGCAGTCAATTACAATCAGTGAATAATACCCTCACAATTAGATGTGTGTAGTCGAATATTGGGGAATAATTTCATGATAGAGCAACAATTGAATCAAAATGTCTAATTTGATGGTTTTCATCGTTAAATTTCCGGTCAACGAATGATAGTAGATACGAATCACAAGCCACGCCCAACCTTCACGTCACACTGTCCCCGGCATGCGTGACCTCACTGTCCCCGGCATGCGTGACCTCGTGTGCCCGCATGTGACTCGCTCGCGTGCACGTGTAACTACACAACGAACACGCGTGAGGTCTGACCGCCACGTGCGCCAACGCGTGTCTCTCCAAGCCACGCCCAACCTTCACGTCACACTGTCCCCGGCATGCGTGACCTCACTGTCCCCGGCATGCGTGACCTCGTGTGCCCGCATATGACTCGCTCGCGTGCACGTGTAACTACACAACGAACACGCGTGAGGTCTGACCGCCACGTGCGCTAACGCGTGTCTCTCCAAGCCACGCCCAACCTTCACGCCACACTGTCCCCGGCATGCGTGACCTCACTGTCCCCGGCATGCGTGACCTTGTGTGCCCGCATATGACTCGCTCGCGTGCACGTGTAACTACACAACGAACACGCGTGAGGTTTGACCGCCACGTGCGCTAACGCATGTCTCTCCAAGCCGCCGGCGCTATCCGAAGCAAACTCGCATCGCGTGCACGGAAACGCTCCAACTCTCAAGTGCACCGCTTTGATATGATGTCTCAGATGAATTCTCTTCGTGCATTCGTAGCTACATTCGCCGCAACGGATAGTTTGTTCCGCCGCGTGCGTCGACAGATGTTGCTTCAAGCTTCTACAGTTCGACGAAACGAACTCGCATCGCTCGCATTTATAAATCTTCTCGTTGGGATGTGTTTTCTTGACGTGTTTCGTTAGATTATTCCTGCCAGTTGTCTTGAAGCTACACTGGACACATTGAAGGAGTTTTGCGCCGCTATGTGTTTGTATGTGTCTAACCATGTGGGTATTACGTATGCACGTATAACTACACAACGGACACGCGTGGGGTTTCACCGCGTCGTGCGTCAACATGTGACATCTCAGTCCGCCAGAAGTTGACGACAAATAATCACATCGGTTACACGCAAACGGCTTTTCTTTCAGATGTACCGCCTTGATATGTTTCGTCAGACTGCATTTCTCGACGGCCGTGAAATTGCAATCGCCGCATCGAAACGGTTTCTCGCCCGTATGGGACATCATGTGACGTTTCAAGCTCTTGCCGCCAGCCGTGGAAAACTCGCATAGCGTACACGCAAACGGTTTCTGTTTCAGATGTACCGCTTTGATATGTTGCGACAGACAAAACTTCTCTCGACACTTGTATTTACATTGTGCACACTCATAGGTTTTCTCCACGTCGTGCATTAACACGTGTCGCTTGAGGTACGAAGCGAACGCGGACGCGTAATCGCATCGCGTACAGATGAAGGGTTTCTCTCTACGATGTACGGCTTTTATATGATGCGTCAAGACACCTTTCTCTCTGTAGCTGGACGAACATTCGGTACATTTGAAAGGTCGTTCACCAGAGTGGGTACGTAAGTGTCTCACCATATTAGCGTTCTTCTTGCACGTGTACCTACACAGCGAGCACGCGCGATGTTTCTCCTTGCGATGTGTCAATAAGTGCCGCTTTAAGTCGCACGCGTACGCAGACGAGAAATCGCAGTGAGTACAGATGAAAGGTTTTTCTTTACGATGTACGGCTTTCAGATGTTTCGTGAGACGGCATCGATCTCGGGATTTGTATTTGCATTCTGGACAATTGAAGGGTTTTCTGTTGAATGCGTCATCATGTGGCGTTTGAGGTAATAGCCGAAAGAACAAGTGTAAGTACATTGCGTGCAAGCGAACGTCTTGTCTTTGCGATGTACGGTTTTGACGTGATGTTTGAGACGGGATTCTCGTCGACACTTGAAGTCGCACTCGTCGCACGTGAAGGGTTGGTCGCCCGCGTGCGTCGACAGGTGGCGCTTGAGGTTGTTGCCGTGAGCCGAGGTGAAATCGCATTGCGTACAGTCGTACGTCTTGTGTTTCAGATGTACGGTCTTGACGTGCTGTGTTAGACGAGACTTGTCGCTGCAGTTGAAGCTGCAATCGTCACACTTGAACGGAGGTTGTTCCGAGACACTCAGCATGTGGCTGGATGTCTCGTAGCCGCAAGTCTTGCTCTTGTCACGAGCGTTAACGATACTGTCGGAGGTGATCGCGTTGCCCAGACTCGTAGTGACCGAGCACAGCCCAGTACCCGTGCTGCCATCTTCGTATGAAACTAGAGAACACAAAACAAACAATTGAATATCTGGCTCATATAATACTAGATAAACGCAGAATGTGCGTTGTGAGATGAGCGTAGAAGTATGGAAATCTTGAATGAAAAATATTCATTCAGTTCACTCTACATCTACAGACCTTGGAGAACTTCAAAAACTGAAAAACCTTACCTGCAACTTGTTGCTATTTATAGAGCAACCTGTCGCATATACACTTTGCATTACAAGTTGATCCTGATATTCGATGAAATGTTGACTTTTATTGCGTTTTCTTTGTTATGTCTCATCCGATTGTTGTACAAATTATTTTAAATGTGTATGATAGTTGTTTTCATATTCTGTATCAATTTGAAAGCTTTTGAAAATTTTTCATTTTTCAAGTATCTCCCCCTGGGTTATTCTCATGGGGATTTTCCATACTTTCCAAATTTTTTCTGGAAAAACCGTTTGATAGATTTTTCTGAAAAACAATCCCAACCTATTCTGGTGTGACACCAATATGTAGAAAAAGTTTCGAGTTGGTTGAAATTTTTTCCTGACCTGTATGCTGCGTACAAAATTACTCACACAAAAAAAAAGAGAAAAAAACATAAAAACCAAGCCCAAAATTTGTCGGTATATGGAATGAAAATCTTCACTACGCTCATCTGATTATTCAATTCAATTCAATTCAATTTTTTTATGATAGAAAGTGAAGACTTGATTTAAAATATATATATTTTTGTGATGGCGGGATTCAAGTCATTATTTCATTGAGACGGTACAGAATACAGTGCAATACAGTATAACAATAAAAGCGCAATGAAAATGGCAAGGTTTGGCCTCATGTGCCCGCTTTACACCTGACCATATAAGACATATAAATTAAATTAAATTATTGGTACAATTTGAGAACATAGCTTTGTGGTTACTTAACAAATATATTATGAATTTTACGAGTAATATTACCATACAGCGATGATATTGTCACGGCCATGCCTAACCTAGCTGTCACCCCACTTATTAGAACAACGACAACGACCTCAAGTGATAACTGTCACTCAGCATAATACAGCTGCGCGACACCTTATCAGAGTGACCAATACGTGTACTAGAGTAATCACGCCTGAGAGGCATCTTACCTATACTCACTCTCACTTCCGCCCAGAACATCCGACGATCTACATCTAATGTAACAAGTGTGCAACGTGTGTGTGTGAAGATGAGGACCGCCTTCGAGATCTACAATCAATAACTCGGGCGCACGTCTTGTATGGAGCAGATCAACAGCTCGATGAGTATAATGTTAAATCATTATTTTTACTAATTACTATTTTGGAAGGGTTATTTGGTTAGCAGGCTTTACTATGGTTGAACGACAGATACGGTATACGTGTCAACATCAGTATCTTCTTGTTACGCAAATGCTTACTCAGCATTTGCATCATCTTCGTTCACCAATAAATCAATGTTAGTTATTCCAACGACTGTGTCTAATTCCATCAGATAGTATCCCCGACAATAGTCAATCTAGGATGACCACCTTCCCTTTCGCATGCCAAGCGATACCTAATCCAAGCTCCCACAAGTATGAGCTACATTTCCCACTTCACTGATTATAAGTAGGTATTACAAGTTAACCTATAATAATTTAGAAACCACTTATCTTCGTGACAATTGGTGGAGGTGCTGAGCACTAGATTTGACAATTAGTCGAGGTGCTGAGGGCAGTTTCGACATTCGGCGGAAATGAGTAAATCCCAACGCAAAAGTCATATATTTTTTTTTCCTATGCAAGTTTTTTTTTTGGGAAGTGTGGTAGTTTAATAAATAAGTGCTTGCTCTAGCATGAGAAATCAAATGCGATACATGTATACACAGGTCAGAGTTTTATCAAATGTCACATAGAAATATTAAGGTAGACTTATGTTTGAGGAACAAGTATGGCGTCGTACAGGGCACAGCTACACTGACAAATAACACAAAACAGACAGATAGCATTGCAGCAAGGGAAATTGACAATACGCAGTTTGACGCACGTTCTCCTTCACCGGACTTGCATTTAACACCTAACGAATTAGCCGATCTTGACGTGTTCTTCAAACCCACACCAAAACCGAGGTATACAGTAATAGATAGCGATAGCGACACACCAGAAGAAGGTGAAGAAACCGTAGTCAAAACAGTAGGGAATCCAGGACAAGCAGGATTAGAGAATAGTTCATTCATCTACAACAGGGCGTACAACAGTCTAGAGAACTTACGCACAAGTCGCCGATTACGTAATTTATCGCCAGAGCATCAGCTTCTACGTTCACATTTTCGTAAACGGGCTAGCAGCGTGGGTAGTGTTTTAACACCGATTATAACGACAGAGAAGGAGTACACGATGTTCCCATTCACGTTTCTTCAAGCAGAGAGGTTCGACGCCAGGCGGGATAATATCGAAGACTGGCTCAAAGACTTCGACATCGTCGCGAAAGCAAACAAATGGACGGACGACGACAAGACCAATCAGCTCAAATATTACCTTCGGGGAAGCCACGGCCGACGCTTACAGGAAATAGAAAGGAAGCATGAACGATCGGTACAGGAGGGAAGAAAGGTAGCACCATTGCAGTACGCCACTGTGAAAGAAAGTCTACTCAAGTGTCTGAGCGGTGACCACGAAATCGCGAAGCTAGAAGAAAAATTAAGACGCCGACTACAACGTGACGACGAAGAAGTTGAAGATTATGTGTTTGACGTCGAAATGCTATGTGATAAGCTCAGTCCAGTTATGACGGAAAAGGAAAAAGTGCGACGTATATTAGGAGGTCTACGCACAGAGATCCTCGAGAGGGTGACAATGCACGATAACAACACAATGGAACAACTACGCAAGAATGTAAGCAGAGCAAAAGAAAGCAGTTTCCATCTTCGACAACACGACAACAGATTAAGGATGGTGCGTGAAGACTATCAGCGTGATCGATCGAGCAATATGCAAGCAACGGTTTTAGATGAATTAAGAAGTGAACTGAAAAACGATTTCAAAACCGAATTGAAGAATCTACAACAACAATTGACAGCAATGCTCTCGGTACAAAATCAACATCAACAAGTCAATGCTATGACATCAGCTGTGCAGTCTAATCAACACAACATATGTCACGGACACTGCACGCCTTGCACATTCGCCACTTGCGCTGTCAACCAGACTCGAGACGTCAGACAAGTACACTCTGCACCGCAAGAAAAGTCGAACTATCGTCAGGGGTACAACAACAACCAAAACCTGAGACGGTCAAACAACTTTGTTGGCAATCAACGACAACAACAACGGCCACGGCAACAACAACAACGGCAAGCGGAGCAACGACACGACTACTACAGAGATGCATATCAACGTCAGCTACCCTATTGCATACTGTGTCAAGAAAGATGTCACGCAACCAACCAGTGCCCTTCTTTGGATATAGCCAGACAAGCAATACCGCGCAGTCAAGGGAGAAGTTCGGGAAACGATCAACCACGGGCGTAAAACAGGGTAACGCACCGCGGGGAAACAACATCGATCACACCCCTGCACCGAACGAGGACAGTATGGATGACGGCATGGAGGAAAGAAACACACAAGTCAAGAGGGTACAAGAAGATAATCAACCTCGACCAGTAGAGATACATATTGATTTGATTCGACCAGCCAAGCTAATGCACACGAATACGACGATAGAAGGCAAGTCAATCAACGCATTAATTGACATAGGAGCAGCAGTCTCGTGCATCGATGAAAGATTGGTAGGTCATCTCAAGCACACTAGTCTGGTAGGCATGATCTTTTCAGCAGCAAATGGCTCACGTATGAAAGCCGCAGGAGAAGTCCTCGTCAGTATAGAATTAGGTAACGTGTCCTTCCAAATACCGATGGTAGCAATACACGATCTGGCAACACCAGCGTTGCTAGGTTTAGATTTCTGGGTAGGAAGAGACGCCCAATTTGACTTATTAAAGAAGGAGGTACACTTCCGACACGACAATCTGACAGTGACTATACAATACACGCATGGCAATACAGATGACGTTATGTGCCACAATCGCGACTTCGTGGAGATAACGCAAATACTACTGGAGGACATCGACAGAACTGGTCAACTATACACAACAGAAGCTTTGCACAACGACAGGTTTCACACCGTTTTATCTCATGTACGGTCGTCAAGCAAAACTACCGCTCGACGCGAGCCTAAGGCAAGGGTTAGATTTAAACCTAGAGGCAGCCCAAGTGATGAGAGATCTCGATTTAGCGAGAAAGCTAGCAATCGATAGAATCACGGAAACACAGAAACAGCAGAAAACCCGATACGACAAAACACACAGACCAGTAACCTACACGGTCGGTCAGTTGGTAAAAATATACACCCCAACACGAAAAGTAGGGAAGTCGGAGAAACTAATAATGAGATGGCAGGGGCCGTTCAAGATAACAAAGCGCATTTCGGACCTAAACTACCTAGTTATGTTGAAGAAAGGTAAAGGTGTCAAGCTAGTAGAAGATGTAATAAATGTCAAGAGGATAAAACCATACTACAGCCCGAAAACATGCCCCATTCGATGCTCGACAGGACCCGATGCAAACACAGTCGATCCGACAGACACTTAATACAACGTGCTAGAAGTGACGACAAAGCACGCACGGTAACGCATAATATAAATACAGCTTCCTAGAATGTGTACAATAAAATAGTTTTAATTTTATTAGATGCGTTAAACATGACGTTAATATTTAGAAAGTAATGGATTTAGTAGGGATTTAGAATTGTGTAGAATAACATAGCATGTAAAAGTTGAACAGCGTCGTCCACGCAAACAGCGCAAAACGACATAGTGTATGACGAGATCATAGGAATGAGCGTGATAAGACAGGAAACAGCGACAAGACAGAGCAAAGTGCAGTTACACGATTACACGTGCAGCAAAACCTATAACACACGACGGAGGTTCCGCATTGTCACCGAGTGAGGGTTCAGAATAGACAGATAATTAAAGGATGAGCTTGCAGTAAACTTATGCCTTAGAAGTTTCCATGAACACTTCTCAACAACGTTATCAAAACCATACTATACAATGCCTGATGTAAATTATATTATTGTCACCTTTCTCTACCAACAAACAGTTAGGGCAGGACGATTAATTTTTTTGTGTGTGTTTGTTTTGTTTTATTGATTTCATTATTATTTAGGAAGTTCGGATCAATAGACATCAGACGTCATGAGATTGAACACCGCAGTAACGAGTTGAATAAAGCGGGAAAAAGTAATTTAATTATTTCAGTTTTGTGGCAAATAGTAATGAGCGGGATGGTTAGAATTCAATAAGCGTATAAACTTGGTTTAATTATAAGTTTTTCAACAATGGATTATAACAAGAGAACACGTGATACTTAGAAGTAATACACAGAAAACGTTCTCACGGCAAGCGAGAGAAGTCGCGTAGACGATCTAGAGAATGTCAGCATTCTGTCTCATATTGCACGCTCAGCTATATAGGTGCTCACCATAGCTAGAATCTCGTAATGCAGGACAACGCCATAATTGACTAACATATAATAACATGAAACATGTACATTAAATAGCATAGGAAAATCATACATAAATACTAGACACACTTTAGGGTCGGACAAGCCATTGATTTTTAAATAAACATGAGGTTCGATGATTACCACCAAGACAAGTCAGTTCATTGACAAAAAGGAGGGCAATGAAGAAATAAGCTTACACACGATTGAGATAAGTATATGACAGTCGAAACAAGAACAGCAGGGATAAAAATCGAAGTCAACACAAACATACGAGGAAACCATAAATAGGGACAGTTACACATATACTTCGACCTTATAAACCCACTACGCTCAAACGAAGGATATAACGCCCCATATATAGGGACATGTACCAATACGAAACTCATAATTGGTTACTATACAAAAGCTAATATATACAGCAGTCTAGTACACACCAGAGTAGATATACCTAAGTCCTAGGTTCGATTACGGTTCACACCACATTACGATAACCATAGGACGAATAAACACAACATCAACACGAGTTTGGATAAAACTGTAGTTCTAACACCACGGATGGTTGAATATACAATAGGGACGTCTTACGATATTCACAGGCCAGAAGGGGACAATTTCTTAGGATTACTTGACCGAATTAACATTGTCAATCATCTCAGTTTTCAAGCGGAATAATCTTTGAAACCGGAAAATATTAGGTGCGACCTGTATGCGAAGGTCTGCGAACTTGAATTCTGAAACGATACTTTGATTTAGTTCACATAGGAGAAGTAAGGTAACAAGAGTTTAAGGTAGGCCTACCCGAAACATCCAGCCAAAGACACACGGACCATCAGCGGCAAGAACACTACATTATCACTTCCAAATACGGAAACAAACTTCGGATAGACAGAAATATTGAGAACTAAATATACCTGATTCCAATATACGTAGAAACATACAAGAATACGTACATGACAGAATAGTTATATCCAAGTAGTTGTGTACGGCAAAGGGGGAGATTTATGACACACAAGCAAGTCGCCTAATCTCATTATTTACACTGACTTCGATTAATAATACGCCCACACCAATAACAAGTATAACAAAAAATTATTGATTCAATTAGGTTTGCTGTCATGTTAAAATATCAAATACGCTACGGAAACACATTGTGTAGAGAGTAAGTTAGTTCTATGAAGGTGCAAATACGCTCCAAGAACGATACTTTTATTTTTTGTAAGTTTATCTCGGATTTCACTGACGAGCACGTCATAATGCAACAGTGTAATCACACATCCTTTCCTTCTCGTCCACCACCCAGACACAAGAACGAACATGTAAATATCTCTAAGCTAACTATGTACCGTATACATCCTACGATAATTATGTATGTATTTTATTTTTAATTCTATAGTCATAAATACAAATAGATATAGTGGGAAAATTTGTTGTATTCATACAAATGTATGTTGAATTAATTTTAAGTTCATACGAATATCTAACATGAAAAATATATCTATATATATAAATAAAAAAAAAAAAAAAACATGAATAAGCGTTTGTCATCATTATGCTCTATCTCAATGTACACCCCACGATACAGAAAATCTTGGATTAAAATCCTGGTAACGAATAATTTGTGTCATTGTTGAAGTTATTTAACCAACCACGTGTCATGCATAACATTGTCATGAAAATAGCTTTAAAGGGACAAATAAGAGACACAGCAGTTACTACAATTATTCTGGAGGTGATACAGTTGAAACGTGAGATAATGTTATAACACCCATGACTACAAAAAAAAACAAGGAAAAAAAAAATCATAATTCAGAATGTATAATAATTATAATTTCATGAAGTTTCTCTTATGCAAAGAAATTAATTGTTGTTTTCAAAGTTATAGAAATGTATGTCGTACCGACGAGTGGAGCACTTGTTCAGGCAACCACACACGTCACACAGGGTGACGGCGAATGCACACGCTATATTCGGGGTACATAATACACTCCCGAATATCCAAACCCATGTACGGCAAACGGAGCAAAGCAAGCCAACGTCATCGGATGAGTTTCCCGGCCATTGCACAAAGCACATGATCTTCTCGCACAGACTGTACTTCCACGGGAGTGCAACGAGAAACTTTCTGCAACGTCGTCAACTCGTTGATAACAGGCACACTTCTTCCATCTACACATGCATACTCCAGCCTACATAACAGTGCACAGCTGACACCAAGGGCAAGGAATGAAAAGCTAAGTTTTCCAACATTTCAGAATAATTGCTTCTGATCAGTGAAAACGATAAAGTATTGGCATATTCAATGTTTTTCTTTATATTGATTTTCAAAGTTTGTTTTCTATTTAGTTCAAGACTTTAGCTTGCCAATTTTTTTTTTCCGACTGTTCAAAGTTACGACATGATGAATGGAAACATTAATAATTGTTCATTCAATTTTAAACGTTATGATCCTACAGGGTATCACTCAGTCACTGAATGTAGAAACCAAACTCACAAATGACTTTCTATAATTTTTGTTCAACTTTTAGCCATAGCATTCAAAGAGCTGATATACTTTTTGTATTGTATTTGAATCATAATCTTTGCAGCTCTCTCAATTAATTTGTTTAGTATTCATATATATATTTTTACTTGAATTTTATATTACTTTTTGTTTCTACGTTACAACAACATTCAAATGAGAATGTGAATAACAGTTATGGATTAGAATATAAGGTCAGTCTCTTCAAGACATAATAATCAGAATGAATAGGTAACCATGTGCAAATACCACAACTGACAGATGAATGATTTCAATAAGGCAAAGTTACCAGAAAAACATTCGAAAATGTTTTCTTACACATGTTCCATCTCAGCATCCTGTCACAGTTGCATAAACATGCTCATATTTACGCACTCATTACTGATACAACAATGATACTTATCATTGTTTATATTCTTAGATTACCATTCATACCATGGATACCATGTATTCCATTTCACTATAACAAATTTGGGAATTATTATAGTCTCATATACAATACGTCAATATGACAATTAGAGAATACATAAGCCTTCAGCAGGGAGTATTGCAAGACATATACTTCCATTCCAAGCTACAAATAGAGAATAACAAAGGGAATTTTATACTTATATACTAGCTATAAAAGCCGCAAGTCAATCACCATACTGATCACTTCTGTAATTTTTTCAGTTCCATTGGAACCAACGGAAACCGGACGAGTGCCGACCGCTTCACACGGATATTCGACGGTCAGCCCGCTGACAGCCAAATACCGTGGGGGGACGTTGACAGTCGACGAGAACAACACGATTCAACTAACGACACCACACGAACACCGGATCGAAACTGACTCGTCCAAACTTCAGGATAACTACTTCGTTTCCTTCACTCGTGCTCAAGTGTCCACATATAAAAGTGTTGACTTAATAAAAGTCACTTCTATCAGTGTCACGTGATTATAGTGTTTGTTAGTGAATCGTGTAAACGATTATAAATTTCAGATGATAATTCAAAGACAGAAAAACCTGAACTTGCCAAAGGCTCATATATATTTTTTCTCAATCACATGATTATTGTGTAGAAAATATTAGGTTATTAAAGTACATGGACAACAATCTTCAATTGATACCAATATATATGTACATGTACAACATTTTTCATACTAATAACTAGTGATTAACAGACATCTGTTAATGTCTCATGTCTCATGTCAATGTCTAACCAAAAGACAAGGTATTAAATATTTAAAATGACTTGCTAGTCATTCAGTAGCAGACTATCAGTAGCTTCAACCTAAGGGAATTTCACTTGTTTAACCAATAATCACATACTAGTGTTTGTTTTTATTGTTTTGTTTTACTTTTCAATACCATCGATCTAGATCGTACTGCATACAAGCCGTACTCTGAGTTATTGATTCACATCAAGAAGACGTGGAGGACCGACGAATAACGAGATCACACACGCACACACATAACATCCAGAACTTCCACGACGTTGACGTCGACCAACAGCCGACGAAACGGGAGACAACGCTACGAAGAACAGTTTCGTTACATAACAAACTAACCGAACAGTTTCAATCCAGAACAAACTGTCCGAAGTCTCACGACAGACAACAACCTCAAAGAAGGCGATTCACAAGCCGAAGACGACATCGCTCTCAGAGGAATTTATTAACATAACAGGAGAGGACGTCGACGTCAACCGATAGACACCGGAACGTCAGATAACAACCGGGGAGATAAATTTCAAACCAAAACAAACTGTCCGAAATTTTCTCGCAACAAACAGCAAAACCAAGGAAGGCGATCTACGAGCCGAACACGACATAACTCTCAAGAAGAGGAGGACCGATACAGATTTCGGGACGAAATCAAAAGGAGAGAGGGTGCTGTCACGGCCATGCCTAACCTAGCTGTCACCCCACTTATTAGAACAACGACAACGACCTCAAGTGATAACTGTCACTCAGCATAATACAGCTGCGCGACACCTTATCAGAGTGACCAATACGTGTACTAGAGTAATCACGCCTGAGAGGCATCTTACCTATACTCACTCTCACTTCCGCCCAGAACATCCGACGATCTACATCTAATGTAATAAGTGTGCAACGTGTGTGTGTGTGAAGATGAGGACCGCCTTCGAGATCTACAATCAATAACTCGGGCGCACGTCTTGTATGGAGCAGATCAACAGCTCGATGAGTATAATGTTAAATCATTATTTTTACTAATTACTATTTTGGAAGGGTTATTTGGTTAGCAGGCTTTACTATGGTTGAACGACAGATACGGTATACGTGTCAACACCAGTATCTTCTTGTTACGCAAATGCTTACTCAGCATTTGCATCATCTTCGTTCACCAATAAATCAATGTTAGTTATTCCAACGACTGTGTCTAATTCCATCAGATAGTATCCCCGACAATAGTCAATCTAGGATGACCACCTTCCCTTTCGCATGCCAAGCGATACCTAATCCAAGCTCCCACAAGTATGAGCTACATTTCCCACTTCACTGATTATAAGTAGGTATTACAAGTTAACCTATAATAATTTAGAAACCACTTATCTTCGTGACAATATAATAACAAGAAAATTGAGGAAATTAGTGATCAAGAATATAGACTTTGAGAATACAGCTGTCAAAAATATAGATACATCTAGACTAATAGTGAACCTGAGTAGAAGTAGTAGTAGTAGTAGTAGTAGTAGTAGTAGTAGTAGTAGTAGTAGTAGTAGTAGTAGTAATTCGTTTATCAGCAAAGATGCTATTTTCGTACATGTTGTAAGGAATCATACAGCTGCCTCACTTGGAATGTCAAGTGAGCTGCTTGGTAAGACGGGGGTACTACCCTTACGGTGGTATCCTTAGGGGCAGCGACTTCTGAGAAGTGAGTCGCTCCCTCAGGCGAGAGTTAAGGAGTTAGTCTTCGGACACGGTAGAGACTGGTCCTGTTTTGTCTTGAACCAGCTCCCCAATATTGTATGTTGTATTTTACCATTTTAATAAACAAAGTGAAAACCCTTTGATTCTGTAATATTAATCTAGCTTAATTATTACCTTAATGCTCCTATCACCGAGCCGGGGAACAATAGTGTAGCAATGTTGATACAGTTTTTTCACATAATACATAACAAAGCAATTTTTATAATAATAATATACGTCCATCATTATAACTCAAATCATAAAATAAGATAACACAGAGTATTTAATGATCATCTCCAACTTTTATGGTTTGATTATCAACTAGTTTACTTGATCCCAGATCTGTTGGATGATAGATGAAGATACATTGTAAGAGAAGCGAGTGAACACAAGAACACTTGTAGCTTTGTCTGTTATTCATGCTCAGTGAGTCATGCCTCCCCTCCCCTCCCCCCCCCCCTACTAGTGGACCTGGAGGGGTGACTCAGAGTAGACAAATGTGAGGGCAGGAATAACCCAGCAACAACAGACCAGTTCAGTTGAGTTCTGGAAGAGAGAGAGGAAGGTTCTGAATATTATGTAAGGTTTTATTTTGTTATAAATGAAGGTTTGGTGTATTCGTGCACGCACCCCCTCAATCGTACCTAAAAACTTGAGAATCAACGCCAAACTACACATATTTTCATGAATGAGGAAATACAGGGTAAACTTACAGTCTTTGGCCAGTTCTTCTTTAACTGCTACGAAAGCAATCTCGTCCAACTCCTCCGACTCGAACGCACATTCATCCTTGATGACTAGTTCTTCCTGTTTCAGTATGAGGAACCAGTTCTGTTCTATTCCTTGATCCGGGATAGAAGCGGCCGGCTCTAAGGACTGTTCCGTTACTTCACACTCAGTCATGTTAGCAGCCACTGCAAACAAGAACAAGGTGAGACTATGATACAGTGAAGCGGCCAGCTCTAAGGACTCTTTCGTTACTTCCACGAAGAACTCCAATCAGAATGGTCGACCACGACGGGAATCGAACCCCGGTCTCCTCAGTGACAGTTTAGTGTGATGACCATTTGACCACTCGTTCCAGTAAAACTGTATTAGATTTTACCTGGTACAAACTCATCCCTTGGTTCCTCCTTAACCACAGTGTCCGTACAATCTCCCTCCTCTTTCACCAAGGCCAGGGGATCCAGCTCCATCCCGCTGCTATCCCACGGGATCAAGCTAACAGAATGTTAGTTGACGTCCTATGTCGGGGCTTTCAAGTTTTGCTAAAACACAAAAGAAGGTAATTTTTGCATTAGCTATAAGTGCGATATCATTGAAACTCATCTGAAACTATAATTTCATGTGTTATCTTTACGTTTTGTGATGTTAAAAACCATTTAACAATTAGCTTGTTTTGCTATTTGAACCGACTTTACAATATATATTCTAGGTTAGGGTCGCTCTAGCAATCTGTTGTAGGGCTATTACCTCCAGTCTTGTACACACACACATACACACTGATCATTCAGGTGAGTATTCAGTATTCAATGCTTTGATTCTGATTAATTACTACTTAAAAAAGGTGTTTTCTTGTACATAATCACAACAATAATATTTGGGATATTGAAAAATGTTGATACGCCTATTTCGCCATCTTGAACTTGTCGGATGTCAAGTTTGACAGTTGACACTTCAGGCCTTTGAAAGCGCAACAGTAAACTAATTATAATTTTCCTTCATCCGACAAATAACAAGATGATTAATTAACAATATATAAACCATCCATGATCAAATCTAGTTGATATTAATTTGAAAAGTGCGGCCGGAAATACAGTCGATACCTGAACCAGTTCAACAAGTACCGTAATCAACTTGAGTTGAACTTTCTCTTGGCTTGATGCTCTTGCATTCAGCGTCTGTTTATCACCAATCGTCAGTTTTAATACCGCAGAAAGAGCTTGAACTGTTGGTACACTGCTGGGTTGTTCGTGTTGTTGACAATCGCAGAATAGGCCTACATTTGTTGTCGTTTGATGATGTTGATACCGGTCTAGTGGATCAATAATAAGGCTAGGCCTACCCTACTTGGGCCTAAACAGTTTCGATTCTAGGCCACTAGCCCCTTAGGCCCTAATAGTGTTATTGTGAAGTTTTTTGGTACCTGGCCCGAGAGCTTTCGTCAATTCTTCTGCCTAGTAGGCCTAGGATTACTTGACGCTTCTATGTTCGGCTTTCCGAGGATTCTACAACTTGATTTTGAACCGTCAATTTAAGGTTTGTGAAAACAGGAATTTGGCATACATGTTCAATGTTTATGACAGTGTAGGCCCTAGGCCCCCTAGTCTCTGGGTGTCTTTGAATAGGCCTATAACCATTGAGTTTAGGACTTTATGGCCTCTCCTTTTTAGCTCCTGTTGCGCTACGGCTCGACTAAATTTACTACGTTTACCGCGCAGCTGGGAAATGGTTTGGTCGTAGCGATTTAGTCTGAAACGGTCTGAACGTTTCAACCTAAAATTAAAATCTAGGCCTAGGCCCTAGTAGTCCGTTCACACAAAACCTACCGGTATGTGGTTAGATTAGAATAGTCGTGACCTTGGAATACTTTTAAGAAATTGAAATAGAACAAATATTCCGATGAGTTACAATTGATTGAATCTGTCTATGAATTTCTTTTCTAACCTGTGTGATTCTGCAGGATGGACCTGGTACCCTTGGCCTTGGTGAAAGAGGGCGACTCTGTAGCGAAGAACAAACCGCGGGACGAGTGTGAATCAGGTATACATCATTTATACATTTCATTTTTAAATCAATTCGGTACAGTAGGCCTAGGCCTAAACCCTCGTTAATCCAAACTCGGTTTATCCGACATTTGACATATTTCGAAGTTTTCCGAAGCACTTTTGTGGCTGCGGCATCTATGCTTCCCCCTCGAAGGATCCGGACACCTTGACGTGGTGTGGGGGTTTACCTGGCCCCATGATCCCCAGAGCTATCGTCGGGAGCAATTCATTTGGTCCCAGCAGGGTAACCATGGCGATAAGGTCTGGCACGAGGGTTCAGACGAAGTTGGTACACCTTCTTTATATTATGATGGAGGTGTGTTGGTATCACTACATGACAGTAAACATACTGTGCTATGACGGTGGTCTAGTGTCAAGGAGTCCATCTATCAGACGTTCACAAGCGAGTCCTTCCAGTCGCTGGACTATCTCCGCTGCAAGCCCCGCCCACGACAGCTTCAAGCCCCGCCCACTGACCGCTGCAAGCCCTGCCCATCGACTGGTGTTCCATTGTCGACGCACCAATGAACTGTCGTTCCAGTGGGAGAAATGTTCCTAAAAAGTGTTGAGGTATTTTAAGAACATTTCTTGCACTGGCATTGCACGCGTCATGAGCAACACGTCACGCGTCATACGAGAGGGGGAGCCGGCGTGACGGAGACGTGGATCGAGGCTGCGGTTCTATTCTCGTGTCTGTTATTATCCATAGAGTCTTCTAGTTCCGTCTTTCTTTCTGTCCGTCACAAAGGTTCTAGAAAATTCGAGAACATTCTAGAAGATTCAAACGCAGCAGTTATACGTAATTGAGAGTAAGAGAGAGAGAGAGAGGGAGAGAGAGAGAGAGAGAGAGAGAGAGACGGCAGATCGGCTGTTTGTGAAACGAGTGGAACTAAATATATATATATATATATATATATATATATATATATATGAATAATTATGTCCTGTAAAAGGTTGTTTAATCCCAACCATCTCACCTTGTTCAATTGTTTGCAGCGGCTACTAACATGACCGAGTGTAAAGCACTGAGACAGACTTCTGAGCCGGCCGCTTCAAGCACGGAAAAGGGAATGAACCGGGAAGATCCGGATGAGAGTGATTCCGAGCCGGAAGAATTGGACGCGATGGCTTACGTAGCTGTTAAACTAGAACCGAACGAAGACTGTAAGTTTATGTTCGTTCATTTCTGAACTTCGAATAAATTATGAAACCACTTGCGTACGTTCTTGAAACAATTATCAGGTCCAGCTTTTTAATGTGAATTGAAAGAATTTTCAATATATAAATGTTATTGTATTGTAAACGCTTTTTTCAATCTAAACTACTTCAAGTTTGTGTCTACAGTGAAACCTCTATGCATCATTCCCGTATCCATCGTTTTCCTGCTTGGATCATTCATACTTTCTCACCCCAATCCCCTATAAGCAATGTTAAATTTCCCTGCATGGATGTTTTTCTCCTGGTCCCTTGAAAAACGATGGACAGAGGTTTCACTGTACAGAAGAAGTTTCATGTCGATCAGTCAAACCCTGCGACCTGTGCAGTGCTTACAAACAAACAGACAAAAATAATAGACAGACAAAGCTCCACAAGAGTTGGGTGGAAATCTTCGCTAACGCTCATCCAATTATTAGAATGGTAAAAGTAGGAGTATATTGGACTGTGTAGACAGGCGTTCAAAGTTCCCTCCTAGTTGCTGTCAAAGTACTTGGACCAACCCTTGAATCCACGGACTTGGATGAAAACTTGGACCGTGTATTATTATTATTTATTATTGAAACTCTTGCAATTGCACATAGATGCGCGGTGGCAAGTTCCCTATCTATCCTATCCCACCGCCTCCCTAACCTTCTGTCGGAATAGCTTCAACCCTATTTCATCCGCCTCGAATGTTCTTCTACTACGCCCATTCCAGTCCCTACCAGTCCTATTCAAGAAAGAGAATTTACCCACATCTAATCTAGCCCCCTTTACAACTACCGATCTATCATGACTTCTCCTGCCCCCATACCCTTACTCATTCCTTTCAATCAACCTATTCAACTCCCCCCAGCCCCCTTCTCCTTCCATTACCCTGAAAAAGTTACATATCCAATCCTCCTTATTTCCAATTCCTGCCATCCCAAGTCTTGGATCATCTCAGATGGACTCTCCAATATCCTCACCCTCCCCCCCTTTCATTCTCCCCCCACCTCCACCCCTAACCCTACCTGTAACCCTTCTAACTGCAATCCTGTGCACCCTTTCCACATCCCTTATCTCACCTACCCTATATGGATCCCATACCGAACTTGCATACTCTATCAAAGGACGCACTAACGTAAAGTAAGCTTTTTCCTTAATCTCCGTACCTGTCCCCCTAAGCTGCCTCATCACAAAGTTTAATGCATAAATACCCTTCTTTGCTACTCACTCAATTTGACTCCCCCACCCTAAGCGTGTGTCAAATACTACTCCTAAATACTTATAGTTCTCCACTGATTCAAGTGGCCTCCCACCTACAGCATACGCTACATCTAGCCTTTCTCTCCTCCTACCAAAAGTAACTATCTTGTATTTCCCTGCATTTAGCCCCATCTTGTTTATCTGTACCCAATAGTCTAGTGCTGCGAGATCCGCCCGGATAGCTTCTACATCTGAATTGACTTCCCTATATAGCACACAATCATCCGTGAACAACCTTATCTCACCTAGTCTATAAGGATCCCAGACAGAACTAGCATAGGCCTATTCCACTATAGGACGCACTAACGAAAAATATGCTTTCTCCTTTATCTCTTAACTGGTCCCCCTAAGCTGCCACATTACAAAGTTGAGTGCAATAATACTCTTTTTCACTATTCTCTCAATCTGAATCCCCACCCTAGACGTCTATCAAATACCACCCCTAAGTACTTGTAATTTTCTACTGACTCAAGTGTCTTCCCTCCTACATCATACATTACCTCTGCCCTAACCCTCCTCCTACCAAAGGTGACTAACTTACACTTCCCTGCATTTAACCCCATCTTGTTCAACGGAACCAACTTTTAAGTGCCGTCAGATCTGCCTGAATAGCTACTACATCCTCCTCTGTATTGATTTCCCTAAATAACACACAATTATCAACTATCAACTAGCATTATTATTGTTGTGAAATGGTCTGTTTTTCAGCGCCCAGTAGCCGATTGGACGTGGACCCGGGCAGGAACGACGGCTCGTCGGAGGACGACCTTGAGCCGCTGAACATGGTGATGACGGAGATGAAGAACGAGAGGAGGAACGCGAGCGGAGAACTGTCCGCGGAGATCGGGAGGCTGGAGGCCATAAACACCACCGTCACGCTTTCTCCCGCACCGACCAACGAGTAAATACAGCTGTTACGAGTCCAAAAGTCACCCTTGGCTTATATGCAGATCTCGGACTAAAATCGCCGCCCCGGTGGCTAAGTCAACTATCGCTAGCGGTAGTGACTGAAGTTACCGTTGGGCGTGGGTTCGAGTACCGCATAAGGTATGGGTTTTTGTACACGTCCTATCATCCCTTCATCGTTGCATTATCACCCGCTCATTCGTACCCCCGTATAACCTAGCTGTTGGTGGGGTCGTTAAGAAACATTAACATCGGCCTAAAATCGGTCAAAAACATGGTTTTCACTATATATATATATATATATATATATATATTGAATGCTGCTCAACGACCCCACCAACAGCTAGGTTATACGGGGGTACGAATGAGCAGATGATAATAAAATGATAGAGTGATGATAGGTGAAAGGACGTTTACAAACAACCCATGCCTTATGCGTGACTCGAACCCACGCCCAACGGTGACTTCAGTTACTACCGCTAGCGATAGTCGACTTGGCCACCAAGGGCGGCGACTAAATATAATAGAGCCCACTACACATGCACACTCTTAACAAAGGCATTGACTTGAAACGGCAAAATAGTCCACTAAAAACACGTTAGATAAACATTTCATCACGAAGAGGTATAATTTCCTCCATTTCCATCATTTTTATTCGACGCCTAGTAATAAACATATAGACGAAAAAAATTGCATTGTTAATTCACGGCTCCCTAGATTCGTTAGTATCGAATGAAGTTCATTTTATATGATCAAGGTATGTAGAGTTTTAGATTTAACTCTCTAGATATCTCGCTCATCGTCCAACGCACATTCTGCGTTTGCCTAGTACGTATAACGGTACTAGTAAACTCGGTGACAACTGGTTCAGTCGTACCCACATATTATAATAATAATAATAATAATAATATATGCTTTATTCATTAGAACTATATTACAAGTTATTGGATGCGTCATGAAAATAGTAAAATAGGCCTATCATTAAAATGTTGGATAAGATATTTGAGAATAAAAATACATAGGTCCGGTGCTTGAACCTAAAGCTGGGAGCCTGGCGCTCCCAGCTTTAGGTTCAAGCATATACATACAGGGTATATGTATATGTGAAATATATAGAAATGTGTTGTTCCAATGGTATACACCTGACGCGACTCATTAGGGTGCGGGCACAAATAGAGAAATTCACCTCCACTAATTTTATACCATGTTCAAAAACCAGTGTAATTTAATGAAAAGTTCACATCTCCAAGATAATTGTATGCTCTTTAATTTAATGTCATTTAACTTTTGTGAATTCAACCAGTTTCAAGATAATACATCAATAGATTTCATCACAATCTTGTTATTCATTGACGTATTATCTTGATACTGATTGAATTCACAGAAATAGAATGTCATATTAATTGAAGAGCATAATATTATCTTGGAGATGTGAACCTTTCATTCAATTACACTGGTTTGTGAACATACAATAAAATTAGTAAAGGTGAATTTCTCAATTTTTATGAGCGTCATGTATGAACCCTCCTAACTTGAAACGAATCAACCCGTCACAAGATGTGTCGTGTTCCAGCCCGGCGCCCGCCCAGCCGTTCAGTTGCCGGGCGTGCCCCTACACGTGCCGCAAGTCCAGCAGCCTCAAGACCCACCTGCTGATCCACACGGGCGAGCACCCGTACCGCTGCCCCGAGTGCCCCTACAAATGTCGTACGTCCAGCTGCCTCAAGCGCCACATGTACAAGCACAGCGGGGCGCAGCCTTACCGGTGCAAGAGATGTTCTTACGCGTGCAGCCAGTCGGGGGACCTGAAGAAACACGTCCTCATACACACGGGTCAGTGCAAGTGTCTCTAGCCGGTACAAGTGTCTCTAGCCACGTCACGCAGCCGTGCAAGAGATGTTCTTACGCGTGCAGCCAGTCGGGGGACCTGAAGAAACACGTCCTCATACACACGGGTCAGTGCAAGTGTCTCTAGCCGGTACAAGTGTCTCTAGCCACGTCACGCAGCCGTGCAAGAGATGTTCTTACGCGTGCAGCCAGTCGGGGGACCTGAAGAAACACGTCCTCATACACACGGGTCAGTGCAAGTGTCTCTAGCCGGTACAAGTGTCTCTAGCCACGTCACGCAGCCGTGCAAGAGATGTTCTTACGCGTGCAGCCAGTCGGGGGACCTGAAGAAACACGTCCTCATACACACGGGTCAGTACAAGTGTCTCTAGCCGGTACAAGTGTCTCTAGCCACGTCACGCAGCCGTGCAAGAGATGTTCTTACGCGTGCAGCCAGTCGGGGGACCTGAAGAAACACGTCCTCATACACACGGGTCAGTGCAAGTGTCTCTAGCCGGTACAAGTGTCTCTAGCCACGTCACGCAGCCGTGCAAGAGATGTTCTTACGCGTGCAGCCAGTCGGGGGACCTGAAGAAACACGTCCTCATACACACGGGTCAGTGCAAGTGTCTCTAGCCGGTACAAGTGTCTCTAGCCACGTCACGCAGCCGTGCAAGAGATGTTCTTACGCGTGCAGCCAGTCGGGGGACCTGAAGAAACACGTCCTCATACACACGGGTCAGTGCAAGTGTCTCTAGCCAGTACAAGTGTCTCTAGCCACGTCACGCAGCCGTGCAAGAGATGTTCTTACGCGTGCAGCCAGTCGGGGGACCTGAAGAAACACGTCCTCATACACACGGGTCAGTGCAAGTGTCTCTAGCCGGTACAAGTGTCTCTAGCCACGTCACGCAGCCGTGCAAGAGATGTTCTTACGCGTGCAGCCAGTCGGGGGACCTGAAGAAACACGTCCTCATACACACGGGTCAGTGCAAGTGTCTCTAGCCGGTACAAGTGTCTCTAGCCACGTCACGCAGCCGTGCAAGAGATGTTCTTACGCGTGCAGCCAGTCGGGGGACCTGAAGAAACACGTCCTCATACACACGGGTCAGTGCAAGTGTCTCTAGCCGGTACAAGTGTCTCTAGCCACGTCACGCAGCCGTGCAAGAGATGTTCTTACGCGTGCAGCCAGTCGGGGGACCTGAAGAAACACGTCCTCATACACACGGGTCAGTGCAAGTGTCTCTAGCCGGTACAAGTGTCTCTAGCCACGTCACGCAGCCGTGCAAGAGATGTTCTTACGCGTGCAGCCAGTCGGGGGACCTGAAGAAACACGTCCTCATACACACGGGTCAGTGCAAGTGTCTCTAGCCGGTACAAGTGTCTCTAGCCACGTCACGCAGCGGTGCAAGAGATGTTCTTACGCGTGCAGCCAGTCGGGGGACCTGAAGAAACACGTCCTCATACACACGGGTCAGTGCAAGTGTCTCTAGCCGGTACAAGTGTCTCTAGCCACGTCACGCAGCCGTGCAAGAGATGTTCTTACGCGTGCAGCCAGTCGGGGGACCTGAAGAAACACGTCCTCATACACACGGGTCAGTGCAAGTGTCTCTAGCCGGTACAAGTGTCTCTAGCCACGTCACGCAGCCGTGCAAGAGATGTTCTTACGCGTGCAGCCAGTCGGGGGACCTGAAGAAACACGTCCTCATACACACGGGTCAGTGCAAGTGTCTCTAGCCGGTACAAGTGTCTCTAGCCACGTCACGCAGCCGTGCAAGAGATGTTCTTACGCGTGCAGCCAGTCGGGGGACCTGAAGAAACACGTCCTCATACACACGGGTCAGTGCAAGTGTCTCTAGCCGGTACAAGTGTCTCTAGCCACGTCACGCAGCCGTGCAAGAGATGTTCTTACGCGTGCAGCCAGTCGGGGGACCTGAAGAAACACGTCCTCATACACACGGGTCAGTGCAAGTGTCTCTAGCCGGTACAAGTGTCTCTAGCCACGTCACGCAGCCGTGCAAGAGATGTTCTTACGCGTGCAGCCAGTCGGGGGACCTGAAGAAACACGTCCTCATACACACGGGTCAGTGCAAGTGTCTCTAGCCGGTACAAGTGTCTCTAGCCACGTCACGCAGCCGTGCAAGAGATGTTCTTACGCGTGCAGCCAGTCGGGGGACCTGAAGAAACACGTCCTCATACACACGGGTCAGTGCAAGTGTCTCTAGCCGGTACAAGTGTCTCTAGCCACGTCACGCAGCGGTGCAAGAGATGTTCTTACGCGTGCAGCCAGTCGGGGGACCTGAAGAAACACGTCCTCATACACACGGGTCAGTGCAAGTGTCTCTAGCCGGTACAAGTGTCTCTAGCCACGTCACGCAGCCGTGCAAGAGATGTTCTTACGCGTGCAGCCAGTCGGGGGACCTGAAGAAACACGTCCTCATACACACGGGTCAGTGCAAGTGTCTCTAGCCGGTACAAGTGTCTCTAGCCACGTCACGCAGCCGTGCAAGAGATGTTCTTACGCGTGCAGCCAGTCGGGGGACCTGAAGAAACACGTCCTCATACACACGGGTCAGTGCAAGGGTCTCTAGCCGGTACAAGTGTCTCTAGCCGGTACAAGTGTCTCTAGCCACGTCACGCAGCCGTGCAAGAGATGTTCTTACGCGTGCAGCCAGTCGGGGGACCTGAAGAAACACGTCCTCATACACACGGGTCAGGAGGGTAACATCTCGACATTTTAGTGAACAACGGATTTCTATTTTTGAATTGGAGACGTCAATTCATTCAAGAATAGCGTCAAGAACTTTCAACTTGTGCTTGCTTTCTATTCTATGGATTATTATTCGAGCTATCTTCGTCGATTTGTTACGTTCTGGGTTCTGTTTTGAATATAGCCGTAGCACCGCGTTTCAAAACAAGGGGTATCTCTCTCTCTGTTGTCAATATACTTCCCACTACTATTGTTATAACTATCGCATTGCAAATACCTTGAGGACACAGCATCCTTAAATTCCTTCTCACCTTCCATGTAGACTTCTTCTTCCTCTTCTTCACAACTATCCTCTGCTACTTCTTCTCTTCTTACGAGTTCCCTCCACCGTTCTCTATCCTCCCACCATCTCTCATCTAGCACTTCCTCCTCGGTTGACTACCCCACACCTCACTCCCTCCTGCCACTTCTCTCTTGGTCTTCCTACTCTTCTGCCACCTCGAACATTGCTCTCGGTATTCTCTCCTTTCCCATTTGTCGCATATGCCCGTACCACCTAAGTCTCTCCCTTTCCATTTCAAATGATAACTTTTCCACTCCCATTGTGTTCCTTATATTTCTACTTTTCTTCTTTTTCAACTTTGACACTCGTGCTACGCTCCTCACAAACTTCATTCTGCAGACTCATGTAAGATCTCCTAATGACCCGATTAATGAATTAGGGGTCTTGGATAAAAATAACACATATAATACAATTTAAATTAATGTTGTTTATTCACGTAGGTATGCAACACACAATACACGAGGAGCAGAGCACCCGTAGGTGGTTACCCCATGAGGGTCCGTAGACTAACTTATTGGTGGGGGTTTCACACAAAACCACCCCCACTCCTACCCTTACTTGTTATAAGAAGGCAACAATAATAAATACAATTACTATTATCCAATAAAACAGACTGATGAAATGCCACTCGCTCACGTTGTCCCGTTGTTCCCAGGGGAGCACCCGTACATGTGCCAGTCCTGTTCCTACAAGTGCCGTTCATCCGGCAGCCTGAACCGCCACCTGCTGATCCACAGCGGCGAGCAGCCCTTCCACTGCACCGTCTGCCCCTACCGCTGCAACCAATCAGGCAGCCTCAAGAAGCACATGATGACTCACAGCGGCGAGATGCCGTTCCACTGCGGGGATTGCTCCTACAAGTGTCGCACGTCCAACGCCCTGAAGATGCACGCGTTGGTGCACGCCCGGGCAGAGCGTGATGCCTGACGGCAGTGAAATGCCCGGGTAGAGTGTGATGACTGATAGCAGTGAAATGCCCGGGTAGAGTGTGATGACTGACAGCAGTGAAATGCCCGGGTAGAGTGTGATGACTGACGGCAGTGAAATGCCCGGGTAGAGTGTGATGACTGATAGCAGTGAAATGCCCGGGTAGAGTGTGATGACTGACGGCAGTGAAATGCCCGGGTAGAGTGTGATGACTGACAGCAGTGAAATGCCCGGGTAGAGTGTGATGACTGACAGCAGTGAAATGCCCGGGTAGAGTGTAATGACTGACAGCAGTGAAATGCCTGGGTAGAGTGTAATGACTGACAGCAGTGAAATGCCCGGGTAGAGTGTAATGACTGACAGCAGTGAAATGCCCGGGTAGAGTGTAATGACTGACGGCAGTGAAATGCCCGGGTAGAGCGTGATGACTGACGGCAGTGAAATGCCTGGGTAGAGTGTAATGACTGACAGCAGTGAAATGCCCGGGTAGAGTGTAATTACCGAGAGCGGTGAAATGCCCGGGTAGAGCGTGATGACTGACGGCAGTGAAATACCTGGGTAGAGTGTAATGACTGAGAGCAGTGAAATGCCTGGGTAGAGTGTGATGACTGACGGCAGTGAAATGCCTGGGTAGAGTGTAATGACTGAGAGCAGTGAAATGCCTGGGTAGAGTGTGATGACTGACAGCAGTGAAATGCCCGGGTAGAGTGTGATGACTGACAGCAGTGAAATGCCCAGGTAGAGTGTAATGACTGACAGCAGTGAAATGCCCAGGTAGAGTGTAATGACTGAGAGCAGTGAAATGCCCAGGTAGAGTGTAATGACTGACAGCAGTGAAATGCCCAGGTAGAGTGTAATGACTGAGAGCAGTGAAATGCCCGGGTAGAGTGTAATGACTGACAGCAGTGAAATGCCCGGGTAGAGTGTGATGACTGACAGCAGTGAAATGCCCAGGTAGAGTGTAATGACTGACAGCAGTGAAATGCCCGGGTAGAGTGTGATAACTGACAGCAGTGAAATGCCCAAGTAGAGTGTAATGACTGAGAGCAGTGAAATGCCCAGGTAGAGTGTAATGACTGAGAGCAGTGAAATGCCTGGGTAGAGCGTGATGACTGATAGCAGTGAAATGCCTGGGTAGAGTGTGATGACTGACAGCAGTGAAATGCCCGGGTAGAGTGTGATGACTGACAGCAGTGAAATGCCCGGGTAGAGTGTGATGACTGACGGCAGTGAAATGCCTGGGTAGAGTGTAATGACTGATAGCAGTGAAATGCCCGGGTAGAGTGTAATGACTGACGGCAGTGAAATGCCCGGGTAGAGTGTGATGACTGACGGCAGTGAAATGCCCGGGTAGAGTGTGATGACTGACAGCAGTGAAATGCCCGGGTAGAGTGTGATGACTGACAGCAGTGAAATGCCCGGGTAGAGTGTGATGACTGACAGCAGTGAAATGCCCGGGTAGAGTGTAATGACTGACAGCAGTGAAATGCCCGGGTAGAGTGTGATAACTGACAGCAGTGAAATGCCCAGGTAGAGTGTAATGACTGATAGCAGTGAAATGCCCGGGTAGAGTGTAATTAACGAGAGCGGTGAAATCCCGAAATCATGAAATAGTTGTTAAGTGTTTAGAAGATGAGAATAATTTATGTTTTATATAAAAAATTGTATTTATTCATTCAGCATTAGCTATAATTCATATTCCAATACATCCATTACAAAACCATATACATAATTAGCTATAGAAGATATTTTATATTCATAATATCAATCAACCTCTGGAATATTCCAGTAGTTTAATCTGTGTTTCTGTTTGTTGGGAACAAGTTGCTCGTCTCTCATTATTTCAGTACACTGTCTTCCAAATCCTGCAATCGTCCTTGCCTCTCTAACTTTTCAGGAATTCTATTGAAAAACTTTCATTCTCTCAATATTTCTTTCTTTCATTCTTTCAATAAGAGGAATGCAGAGCACAATCATAACACTAGGGTTAAACATAGTCCAATAACTGAACACCGTACAGTATTATATGAAAGTGGTTTGTACCATACTGGTGTGAAGTTTTTCAACGCTCTACCTCGAGACATGAGCTCCAAAAAGTCTTTCTTTTGTTTTAAAACAAATTTTAAACAATATCTATTAGAAAATGAATTTTATAATACTGAAGATTTCTGTAAGAACTGATAGCGTGATGTGATATAGTCTTAAGTAAACTTTATAAACCTCACGGTTGTTGACGAAACATAACATTGTATTGATGTGTACTGTGAATAGAAATCTATCTATCTACCATCTATAGATTGAATTTTCCTCTGACTCGAGTCTTTTTATTATATTGTTATTATTAACATTGTTCTCATTGATCTTCTGTCGTCGTTGAGTTATGATTGACACGTTGACCTCCGTAGCAGTGAACCTGGTGGAAGAGATGACAACCATTGCTGCAGTTTGCTGAGACGGACTTCAGCCAGTACCGGTACGTTCAAACATTGACTAGGAAAACGCCATATGCGTTGTTAGACGAGCGGATAGTAATAGTATGGGTAGTAATGGTTAAGAACTGCTTCGAGTGGTACCAATTTAGCACATTTTATTTTGTTTCTTCAAAACGGCTGACCCGATCGAGCTGAAAATTTTTAGAAATGTGTATCAAAATGTAATTTAACTTCACGCAAAATTTCATTGTTTTGAGGAAAAAAAATATTTCCTTTTTTTGCCGCCATGTTATTCTCATGGGTATTTTTGGAATTTCTAGAATTCATGAAAAGAAGTTACTCCCCGATAATGCCACAATACTTTCAACGGAATAACTCTTTTGAAATGTCCTCTCGTCTTCCCACAAAATTTTAGCCGAATCAAAAATGATGATTTTTTATGACTCTGAAAAGTGGCTGGAAATTGCAGTTTTTGGGTAATTCAGACACCTTTTTCTTGGAAATGGCTGATGCGAGTATAGCCAAATTCGCTGAGGATTTAGAGACCATCAAGTTCTACTCATGAAAAAATTCTAGAACATCATAACTCTCACCAGTTCATAGAAATTAATTGCGAAAGGTCTAAAAGTACCTTAGTTAACCCTGTACATTTCGGTCAAAAATTTTTGTCCTCTGAAATTCATTGTTGAATTTTTCAGTTCTGTTGTTATTTATCAATTATGTTATCAAATTCGAACACAAATCCGGTCTCCGTTTCAAAATCGAGTTTAATTAAAAGATTTTAGAGCAAAAATCAACTTAGTGTACTCACCATGGTAGGGTACCCCTATATAGAATACTGGAATCCTTCTAATTACTTTTCCATTAGCATTATTAGCAAAATTTCAACGGAATAACTCTTCTGAAATGTCCTCTTGTCTTCCTACAAAATTTTAGCCGAATCAAAAATGATGATTTTTTATGACTCTGAAAAGTGGCTGGAAATTGCAGTTTTTGGGTAATTCAGACCTCTTTTTCTTGGAAATGGCTGATGCGAGTATAGCCACATTTGCTGAGGATTTAGGGATCATCAAGTTAAACTCATGAAAAATACTAGAACATCATAGCTCTCACCAGTTCATAGAAATTAATTGCGAAAGGTCCAAAAGTACCTTAGTTAACCCTGTACATTTCGGTCAAAAATTTTTTCCTCTGGAATATATTGTTTAATTTCTCAGTTCTGTTGTTATGTATGTGTAGTGTGATAAAATTGGAACACAAATCCGGTCTCCGTTCCTAAATCGAGTTTAATTTAAAGATTTTAGAGCAAAAAACAACTTAGTGTACTCACCATGGTAGAGTCCCATATTATAGAATTCTGGAATCCTTCTAATTACTTTTCCATTAGCATTATTAGCAAAATTTCAACGGAATAACTCTTCTGAAATGTCCTCTTGTCTTCCTACAAAATTTAAGCCGAATCAAAAATGATGATTTTTTATGACTCTGAAAAGTGGCTGGAAATTGCAGTTTTTGGGAAATTCAGACACCTTTTTCTTGGAAATGGCTGATGCGAGAATAGTCAAATTTGCTGAGGATTTAGGGACCATCAAGTTATACTCTTGAAAAAATACTAGAACATCATAGCTCTCACCAGTTCATAGAAATTAATTGCGAAAGGTCCAAAAGTACCTTAGTTAACCCTGTACATTTTGGTCAATTTTTTTGTCAGCTTGAAATTTTTGGTTGAATTTCTCAGTTCTGTTGTTATGTATGTGTAGTGTGATGAAATTGGAACACAAATCCGGTCTCCGTTCCTAAATCGAGTTTAATTTAGAGATTTTAGAGCAAAAAACAACTCAGTGTACTCACCATGGTAGAGTCCCATATTATAGAATTCTGGAATCCTTCTAATTACTTTTCCATTAGCATTATTAGCAAAATTTCAACGGAATAACTCTTCTGAAATGTCCTCTTGTCTTCCTACAAAATTTTAGCCGAATCAAAAATGATGATTTTTTATGACTCTGGAAAGTGGCTGGAAATTGCAGTTTTTGGGAAATTCAGACACCTTTTCTTGGAAATGGCTGATGCGGGTAATAGCCAAATTTGCTGAGGATTTAGGGACCATCAAGTTATACTCTTAAAAAAATACTAGAACATCATAGCTCTCACCAGTTCATAGAAATTAATTGCGAAAGGTCCAAAAGTACCTTAGTTAACCCTGTACATTTTGGTCAATTTTTTTGTCAGCTTGAAATTTTTGGTTGAATTTCTCAGTTCTGTTGTTATGTATGTGTAGTGTGATAAAATTGGAACACAAATCCGGTCTCCGTTCCTAAATCGAGTTTAATTTAGAGATTTTAGAGCAAAAAACAACTTAGTGTACTCACCATGGTAGAGTCCCATATTATAGAATTCTGGAATCCTTCTAATTACTTTTCCATTAGCATTATTAGCAAAATTTCAACGGAATAACTCTTCTGAAATGTCCTCTTGTCTTCCTACAAAATTTTAGCCGAATCAAAAATGATGATTTTTTATGACTCTGGAAAGTGGCTGGAAATTGCAGTTTTTGGGAAATTCAGACACCTTTTTCTTGGAAATGGCTGATGCGGGAATAGTCAAATTTGCTGAGGATTTAGGGACCATCAAGTTATACTCTTAAAAAAATACTAGAACATCATAGCTCTCACCAGTTCATAGAAATTAATTGCGAAAGGTCCAAAAGTACCTTAGTTAACCCTGTACATTTTGGTCAATTTTTTTTGTCGCTTGAAATTTTTGGTTGAATTTCTCAGTTCTGTTGTTATGTATGTGTAGTGTGATAAAATTGGAACACAAATCCGGTCTCCGTTCCTAAATCGAGTTTAATTTAGAGATTTTAGAGCAAAAAACAACTTAGTGTACTCACCATGGTAGAGTCCCATATTATAGAATTCTGGAATCCTTCTAATTACTTTTCCATTAGCATTATTAGCAAAATTTCAACGGAATAACTCTTCTGAAATGTCCTCTTGTCTTCCTACAAAATTTAAGCCGAATCAAAAATGATGATTTTTTATGACTCTGGAAAGTGGCTGAAAATTGCAGTTTTTGGGAAATTCAGACACCTTTTTCTTGGAAATGGCTGATGCGAGAATAGTCAAATTTGCTGAGGATTTAGGGACCATCAAGTTATACTCTTAAAAAAATACTAGAACATCATAGCTCTCACCAGTTCATAGAAATTAATTGCGAAAGGTCCAAAAGTACCTTAGTTAACCCTGTACATTTTGGTCAATTTTTTTGTCGCTTGAAATTTTTGGTTGAATTTCTCAGTTCTGTTGTTATGTATGTGTAGTGTGATAAAATTGGAACACAAATCCGGTCTCCGTTCCTAAATCGAGTTTAATTTAGAGATTTTAGAGCAAAAAACAACTTAGTGTACTCACCATGGTAGAGTCCCATATTATAGAATTCTGGAATCCTTCTAATTACTTTTCCATTAGCATTATTAGCAAAATTTCAACGGAATAACTCTTCTGAAATGTCCTCTTGTCTTCCTACAAAATTTTAGCCGAATCAAAAATGATGATTTTTTATGACTCTGGAAAGTGGCTGAAATTGCAGTTTTTGGGAAATTCAGACACCTTTTTCTTGGAAATGGCTGATGCGAGAATAGTCAAATTTGCTGAGGATTTGGGGACCATCAAGTTATACTCTTAAAAAAATACTAGAACATCATAGCTCTCACCAGTTCATAGAAATTAATTGCGAAAGGTCCAAAAGTACCTTAGTTAACCCTGTACATTTCGGTCAATTTTTTTTGTCGCTTGAAATTTTTGGTTGAATTTCTCTGTTCTGTTGTTATGTATGTGTAGTGTGATAAAATTGGAACACAAATCCGGTCTCCGTTCCTAAATCGAGTTTAATTTAGAGATTTTAGAGCAAAAAACAACTTAGTGTACTCACCATGGTAGAGTCCCATATTATAGAATTCTGGAATCCTTCTAATTACTTTTCCATTAGCATAATTAGCAAAATTTCAACGGAATAACTCTTCTGAAATGTCCTCTTGTCTTCCTACAAAATTTAAGCCGAATCAAAAATGATGATTTTTTATGACTCTGGAAAGTGGCTGAAAATTGCAGTTTTTGGGAAATTCAGACACCTTTTTCTTGGAAATGGCTGATGCGAGAATAGTCAAATTTGCTGAGGATTTAGGGACCATCAAGTTATACTCTTAAAAAAATACTAGAACATCATAGCTCTCACCAGTTCATAGAAATTAATTGCGAAAGGTCCAAAAGTACCTTAGTTAACCCTGTACATTTTGGTCAATTTTTTTTGTCGCTTGAAATTTTTGGTTGAATTTCTCAGTTCTGTTGTTATGTATGTGTAGTGTGATAAAATTGGAAAACAAATCCGGTCTCCGTTCCTAAATCGAGTTTAATTTAGAGATTTTAGAGCAAAAAACAACTTAGTGTACTCACCATGGTAGAGTCCCATATTATAGAATTCTGGAATCCTTCTAATTACTTTTCCATTAGCATTATTAGCAGAATTTCAACGGAATAACTCTTCTGAAATGTCCTCTTGTCTTCCTACAAAATTTTAGCCGAATCAAAAATGATGATTTTTATGACTCTGAAAGTGGCTGGAAATTGCAGTTTTTGAGAAATTCAGACACCTTTTTCTTGGAAATGGCTGATGCGAGAATAGTCAAATTTGCTGAGGATTTAGGGACCATCAAGTTATACTCTTAAAAAAATACTAGAACATCATAGCTCTCACCAGTTCATAGAAATTAATTGCGAAAGGTCCAAAAGTACCTTAGTTAACCCTGTACATTTTGGTCAATTTTTTTTGTCGCTTGAAATTTTGGTTGAATTTCTCAGTTCTGTTGTTATGTATGTGTAGTGTGATGAAATTGGAACACAAATCCGGTCTCCGTTCCTAAATCGAGTTTAATTTAGAGATTTTAGAGCAAAAAACAACTTAGTGTACTCACCATGGTAGAGTCCCATATTATAGAATTCTGGAATCCTTCTAATTACTTTTCCATTAGCATTATTAGCAAAATTTCAACGGAATAACTCTTCTGAAATGTCCTCTTGTCTTCCTACAAAATTTTAGCCGAATCAAAAATGATGATTTTTTATGACTCTGAAAGTGGCTGGAAATTGCAGTTTTTGGGAAATTCAGACACCTTTTTCTTGGAAATGGCTGATGCGAGAATAGTCAAATTTGCTGAGGATTTAGGGACCATCAAGTTATACTCTTAAAAAATACTAGAACATCATAGCTCTCACCAGTTCATAGAAATTAATTGCGAAAGGTCCAAAAGTACCTTAGTTAACCCTGTACATTTTGGTCAATTTTTTTTGTCGCTTGAAATTTTTGGTTGAATTTCTCAGTTCTGTTGTTATGTATGTGTAGTGTGATAAATTGGAACACAAATCCGGTCTCCGTTCCTAAATCGAGTTTAATTTAGAGATTTTAGAGCAAAAAACAACTTAGTGTACTCACCATGGTAGAGTCCCATATTATAGAATTCTGGAATCCTTCTAATTACTTTTCCATTAGCATTATTAGCAAAATTTCAACGGAATAACTCTTCTGAAATGTCCTCTTGTCTTCCTACAAAATTTAAGCCGAATCAAAAATGATGATTTTTTATGACTCTGGAAAGTGGCTGAAAATTGCAGTTTTTGGGAAATTCAGACACCTTTTTCTTGGAAATGGCTGATGCGAGAATAGTCAAATTTGCTGAGGATTTAGGGACCATCAAGTTATACTCTTAAAAAAATACTAGAACATCATAGCTCTCACCAGTTCATAGAAATTAATTGCGAAAGGTCCAAAAGTACCTTAGTTAACCCTGTACATTTTGGTCAATTTTTTTTGTCGCTTGAAATTTTTGGTTGAATTTCTCAGTTCTGTTGTTATGTATGTGTAGTGTGATGAAATTGGAACACAAATCCGGTCTCCGTTCCTAAATCGAGTTTAATTTAGAGATTTTAGAGCAAAAAACAACTTAGTGTACTCACCATGGTAGAGTCCCATATTATAGAATTCTGGAATCCTTCTAATTACTTTTCCATTAGCATTATTAGCAAAATTTCAACGGAATAACTCTTCTGAAATGTCCTCTTGTCTTCCTACAAAATTTAAGCCGAATCAAAAATGATGATTTTTTATGACTCTGAAAAGTGGCTGGAAATTGCAGTTTTTGAGAAATTCAGACACCTTTTTCTTGGAAATGGCTGATGCGAGAATAGTCAAATTTGCTGAGGATTTAGGGACCATCAAGTTATACTCTTAAAAAAATACTAGAACATCATAGCTCTCACCAGTTCATAGAAATTAATTGCGAAAGGTCCAAAAGTACCTTAGTTAACCCTGTACATTTTGGTCAAATTTTTTTGTCACTTGAAATTTTTGGTTGAATTTCTCAGTTCTGTTGTTATGTATGTGTAGTGTGATGAAATTGGAACACAAATCCGGTCTCCGTTCCTAAATCGAGTTTAATTTAGAGATTTTAGAGCAAAAAACAACTTAGTGTACTCACCATGGTAGAGTCCCATATTATAGAATTCTGGAATCCTTCTAATTACTTTTCCATTAGCATTATTAGCAAAATTTCAACGGAATAACTCTTCTGAAATGTCCTCTTGTCTTCCTACAAAATTTTAACCAAATCAAAAATGATGATTTTTGTTGACTCTGAAAAGTGGCTGGAAATTGCAGTTTTTGGGAAATTCAGACACCTTTTTCTTGGAAATGGCTGATGCGAGAATAGTCAAATTTGCTGAGGATTTAGGGACCATCAAGTTATACTCTTAAAAAAATACTAGAACATCATAGCTCTCACCAGTTCATAGAAATTAATTGCGAAAGGTCCAAAAGTACCTTAGTTAACCCTGTACATTTTGGTCAATTTTTTTTGTCGCTTGAAATTTTTGGTTGAATTTCTCAGTTCTGTTGTTATGTATGTGTAGTGTGATGAAATTGGAACACAAATCCGGTCTCCGTTCCTAAATCGAGTTTAATTTAGAGATTTTAGAGCAAAAAACAACTTAGTGTACTCACCATGGTAGAGTCCCATATTATAGAATTCTGGAATCCTTCTAATTACTTTCCCATTAGCATTATTAGCAAAATTTCAACGGAATAACTCTTCTGAAATGTCCTCTTGTCTTCCTACAAAATTTTAGCCGAATCAAAAATGATGATTTTTATGACTCTGAAAGTGGCTGGAAAATTGCAGTTTTTGGGAAATTCAGACACCTTTTTCTTGGAAATGGCTGATGCGAGAATAGTCAAATTTGCTGAGGATTTAGGGACCATCAAGTTATACTCTTAAAAAAATACTAGAACATCATAGCTCTCACCAGTTCATAGGAATTAATTGCGAAAGGTCCAAAAGTACCTTAGTTAACCCTGTACATTTTGGTCAATTTTTTTTGTCGCTTGAAATTTTTGGTTGAATTTCTCAGTTCTGTTGTTATGTATGTGTAGTGTGATGAAATTGGAACACAAATCCGGTCTCCGTTCCTAAATCGAGTTTAATTTAGAGATTTTAGAGCAAAAAACAACTTAGTGTACTCACCATGGTAGAGTCCCATATTATAGAATTCTGGAATCCTTCTAATTACTTTTCCATTAGCATTATTAGCAAAATTTCAACGGAATAACTCTTCTGAAATGTCCTCTTGTCTTCCTACAAAATTTAAGCCGAATCAAAAATGATGATTTTTTATGACTCTGAAAAGTGGCTGGAAATTGCAGTTTTTGAGAAATTCAGACACCTTTTTCTTGGAAATGGCTGATGCGAGAATAGTCAAATTTGCTGAGGATTTAGGGACCATCAAGTTATACTCTTAAAAAAATACTAGAACATCATAGCTCTCACCAGTTCATAGAAATTAATTGCGAAAGGTCCAAAAGTACCTTAGTTAACCCTGTACATTTTGGTCAATTTTTTTTGTCGCTTGAAATTTTTGGTTGAATTCTCAGTTCTGTTGTTATGTATGTGTAGTGTGATGAAATTGGAACACAAATCCGGTCTCCGTTCCTAAATCGAGTTTAATTTAGAGATTTTAGAGCAAAAAACAACTTAGTGTACTCACCATGGTAGAGTCCCATATTATAGAATTCTGGAATCCTTCTAATTACTTTTCCATTAGCATTATAGCAAAATTTCAACGGAATAACTCTTCTGAAATGTCCTCTTGTCTTCCTACAAAATTTTAAGCCGAATCAAAAATGATGATTTTTTATGACTCTGAAAAGTGGCTGGAAATTGCAGTTTTTGGGAAATTCAGACACCTTTTTCTTGGAAATGGCTGATGCGAGAATAGTCAAATTTGCTGAGGATTTAGGGACCATCAAGTTATACTCTTAAAAAATACTAGAACATCATAGCTCTCACCAGCTCATAGAAATTAATTGCGAAAGGTCCAAAAGTACCTTAGTTAACCCTGTACATTTTGGTCAATTTTTTTGTCGCTTGAAATTTTTGGTTGAATTTCTCAGTTCTGTTGTTATGTATGTGTAGTGTGATGAAATTGGAACACAAATCCGGTCTCCGTTCCTAAATCGAGTTTAATTTAGAGATTTTAGAGCAAAAAACAACTTAGTGTACTCACCATGGTAGAGTCCCATATTATAGAATTCTGGAATCCTTCTAATTACTTTCCATTAGCATTATTAGCAAAATTTCAACGGAATAACTCTTCTGAAATGTCCTCTTGTCTTCCTACAAAATTTTAACCAAATCAAAAATGATGATTTTTGTTGACTCTGAAAAGTGGCTGGAAATTGCAGTTTTTGGGAAATTCAGACACCTTTTTCTTGGAAATGGCTGATGCGAGAATAGTCAAATTTGCTGAGGATTTAGGGACCATCAAGTTATACTCTTAAAAAAATACTAGAACATCATAGCTCTCACCAGTTCATTGAAATTAATTGCGAAAGGTCCGAAAGTACCTTAGTTAACCCTGTACATTTTGGTCAATTTTTTTTGTCGCTTGAAATTTTTGGTTGAATTTCTCAGTTCTGTTGTTATGTATGTGTAGTGTGATAAAATTGGAACACAAATCCGGTCTCCGTTCCTAAATCGAGTTTAATTTAGAGATTTTAGAGCAAAAAACAACTTAGTGTACTCACCATGGTAGAGTCCCATATTATAGAATTCTGGAATCCTTCTAATTACTTTTCCATTAGCATTATTAGCAAAATTTCAACGGAATAACTCTTCTGAAATGTCCTCTTGTCTTCCTACAAAATTTTAGCCGAATCAAAAATGATGATTTTTCATGACTCTGAAAAGTGGCTGGAAATTGCAGTTTTTGAGAAATTCAGACACCTTTTTCTTGGAAATGGCTGATGTGAGTATGGTCAAATTTGCTGAGGATTTAGGGACCATCAAGTTAGACACTGAGAAGAATACTAGAACATCATAGCTCTCACCAGTTCATAGAAATTAATTGCGAAAGGTCCAAAAGTACCTTAGTTAACCCTGTACATTTTGGTCAATTTTTTTTGTCGCTTGAAATTTTTGGTTGAATTTCTCAGTTCTGTTGTTATGTATGTGTAGTGTGATGAAATTGGAACACAAATCCGGTCTCCGTTCCTAAATCGAGTTTAATTTAGAGATTTTAGAGCAAAAAACAACTTAGTGTACTCACCATGGTAGAGTCCCATATTATAGAATTCTGGAATCCTTCTAATTACTTTTCCATTAGCATTATTAGCAAAATTTCAACGGAATAACTCTTCTGAAATGTCCTCTTGTCTTCCTACAAAATTTTAGCCGAATCAAAAATGATGATTTTTTATGACTCTGAAAGTGGCTGGAAATTGCAGTTTTTGGGAAATTCAGACACCTTTTTCTTGGAAATGGCTGATGCGAGAATAGTCAAATTTGCTGAGGATTTAGGGACCATCAAGTTATACTCTTAAAAAAATACTAGAACATCATAGCTCTCACCAGTTCATAGAAATTAATTGCGAAAGGTCCAAAAGTACCTTAGTTAACCCTGTACATTTTGGTCAATTTTTTTTGTCGCTTGAAATTTTTGGTTGAATTTCTCAGTTCTGTTGTTATGTATGTGTAGTGTGATAAAATTGGAACACAAATCCGGTCTCCGTTCCTAAATCGAGTTTAATTTAGAGATTTTAGAGCAAAAAACAACTTAGTGTACTCACCATGGTAGAGTCCCATATTATAGAATTCTGGAATCCTTCTAATTACTTTTCCATTAGCATTATTAGCAAAATTTCAACGGAATAACTCTTCTGAAATGTCCTCTTGTCTTCCTACAAAATTTAGCCGAATCAAAAATGATGATTTTTATGACTCTGGAAAGTGGCTGAAATTGCAGTTTTTGGGAAATTCAGACACCTTTTTCTTGGAAATGGCTGATGCGAGAATAGTCAAATTTGCTGAGGATTTAGGGACCATCAAGTTATACTCTTAAAAAAATACTAGAACATCATAGCTCTCACCAGTTCATAGAAATTAATTGCGAAAGGTCCAAAAGTACCTTAGTTAACCCTGTACATTTTGGTCAATTTTTTTTGTCGCTTGAAATTTTTGGTTGAATTTCTCAGTTCTGTTGTTATGTATGTGTAGTGTGATAAAATTGGAACACAAATCCGGTCTCCGTTCCTAAATCGAGTTTAATTTAGAGATTTTAGAGCAAAAAACAACTTAGTGTACTCACCATGGTAGAGTCCCATATTATAGAATTCTGGAATCCTTCTAATTACTTTTCCATTAGCATTATTAGCAAAATTTCAACGGAATAACTCTTCTGAAATGTCCTCTTGTCTTCCTACAAAATTTTAGCCGAATATGAAAATGATGATTTTTATGACTCTGAAAAGTGGCTGGAAATTGCAGTTTTTGGGAAATTCAGACACCTTTTTCTTGGAAATGGCTGATGCGAGAATAGTCAAATTTGCTGAGGATTTAGGGACCATCAAGTTATACTCTTGAAAAAATACTAGAACATCATAGCTCTCACCAGTTCATAGAAATTAATTGCGAAAGGTCCAAAAGTACCTTAGTTAACCCTGTACATTTTGGTCAATTTTTTTTGTCGCTTGAAATTTTTGGTTGAATTTCTCAGTTCTGTTGTTATGTATGTGTAGTGTGATGAAATTGGAACACAAATCCGGTCTCCGTTCCTAAATCGAGTTTAATTTAGAGATTTTAGAGCAAAAAACAACTTAGTGTACTCACCATGGTAGAGTCCCATATTATAGAATTCTGGAATCCTTCTAATTACTTTTCCATTAGCATTATTAGCAAAATTTCAACGGAATAACTCTTCTGAAATGTCCTCTTGTCTTCCTACAAAATTTTAGCCGAATCAAAAATGATGATTTTTTATGACTCTGAAAGTGGCTGGAAATTGCAGTTTTTGGGAAATTCAGACACCTTTTTCTTGGAAATGACTGATGCGAGAATAGTCAAATTTGCTGAGGATTTAGGGACCATCAAGTTATACTCTTAAAAAAATACTAGAACATCATAGCTCTCACCAGTTCATAGAAATTAATTGCGAAAGGTCCAAAAGTACCTTAGTTAACCCTGTACATTTTGGTCAATTTTTTTTGTCGCTTGAAATTTTTGGTTGAATTTCTCAGTTCTGTTGTTATGTATGTGTAGTGTGATAAAATTGGAACACAAATCCGGTCTCCGTTCCTAAATCGAGTTTAATTTAGAGATTTTAGAGCAAAAAACAACTTAGTGTACTCACCATGGTAGAGTCCCATATTATAGAATTCTGGAATCCTTCTAATTACTTTTCCATTAGCATTATTAGCAAAATTTCAACGGAATAACTCTTCTGAAATGTCCTCTTGTCTTCCTACAAAATTTTAGCCGAATCAAAAATGATGATTTTTTATGACTCTGAAAGTGGCTGGAAAATTGCAGTTTCTGGGAAATTCAGACACCTTTTTCTTGGGAATGGCTGATGCGAGTATGGTCAAATTTGCTGAGGATTTAGGGACCATCAAGTTTTACTCTAAAAAAAAACTAGAACATCATAGCTCTCACCAGTTCATAGAAATTAATTGCGAAAGGTCCAAAGTACCTTAGTTAACCCTGTACATTTTGGTCAATTTTTTTTGTCGCTTGAAATTTTTGGTTGAATTTCTCAGTTCTGTTGTTATGTATGTGTAGTGTGATGAAATTGGAACACAAATCCGGTCTCCGTTCCTAAATCGAGTTTAATTTAGAGATTTTAGAGCAAAAAACAACTTAGTGTACTCACCATGGTAGAGTCCCATATTATAGAATTCTGGAATCCTTCTAATTACTTTTCCATTAGCATTATTAGCAAAATTTCAACGGAATAACTCTTCTGAAATGTCCTCTTGTCTTCCTACAAAATTTTAGCCGAATCAAAAATGATGATTTTTATGACTCTGGAAAGTGGCTGAAAATTGCAGTTTTTGGGAAATTCAGACACCTTTTTCTTGGAAATGACTGATGCGAGAATAGTCAAATTTGCTGAGGATTTAGGGACCATCAAGTTATACTCTTGAAAAAATACTAGAACATCATAGCTCTCACCAGTTCATAGAAATTAATTGCGAAAGGTCCAAAAGTACCTTAGTTAACCCTGTACATTTTGGTCAATTTTTTTTGTCGCTTGAAATTTTTGGTTGAATTTCTCAGTTCTGTTGTTATGTATGTGTAGTGTGATGAAATTGGAACACAAATCCGGTCTCCGTTCCTAAATCGAGTTTAATTTAGAGATTTTAGAGCAAAAAACAACTTAGTGTACTCACCATGGTAGAGTCCCATATTATAGAATTCTGGAATCCTTCTAATTACTTTTCCATTAGCATTATTAGCAAAATTTCAACGGAATAACTCTTCTGAAATGTCCTCTTGTCTTCCTACAAAATTTTAGCCGAATCAAAAATGATGATTTTTTATGACTCTGGAAAGTGGCTGAAAATTGCAGTTTTTGGGAAATTCAGACACCTTTTTCTTGGAAATGACTGATGCGAGAATAGTCAAATTTGCTGAGGATTTAGGGACCATCAAGTTATACTCTTAAAAAAATACTAGAACATCATAGCTCTCACCAGTTCATAGAAATTAATTGCGAAAGGTCCAAAAGTACCTTAGTTAACCCTGTACATTTTGGTCAATTTTTTTTGTCGCTTGAAATTTTTGGTTGAATTTCTCAGTTCTGTTGTTATGTATGTGTAGTGTGATGAAATTGGAACACAAATCCGGTCTCCGTTCCTAAATCGAGTTTAATTTAGAGATTTTAGAGCAAAAAACAACTTAGTGTACTCACCATGGTAGAGTCCCATATTATAGAATTCTGGAATCCTTCTAATTACTTTTCCATTAGCATTATTAGCAAAATTTCAACGGAATAACTCTTCTGAAATGTCCTCTTGTCTTCCTACAAAATTTTAGCCGAATCAAAAATGATGATTTTTTATGACTCTGAAAAGTGGCTGGAAATTGCAGTTTTTGGGAAATTCAGACACCTTTTTCTTGGAAATGGCTGATGCGAGAATAGTCAAATTTGCTGAGGATTTAGGGACCATCAAGTTATACTCTTAAAAAATACTAGAACATCATAGCTCTCACCAGTTCATAGAAATTAATTGCGAAAGGTCCAAAAGTACCTTAGTTAACCCTGTACATTTTGGTCAATTTTTTTTGTCGCTTGAAATTTTTGGTTGAATTTCTCAGTTCTGTTGTTATGTATGTGTAGTGTGATGAAATTGGAACACAAATCCGGTCTCCGTTCCTAAATCGAGTTTAATTTAGAGATTTTAGAGCAAAAAACAACTTAGTGTACTCACCATGGTAGAGTCCCATATTATAGAATTCTGGAATCCTTCTAATTACTTTTCCATTAGCATTATTAGCAAAATTTCAACGGAATAACTCTTCTGAAATGTCCTCTTGTCTTCCTACAAAATTTTAGCCGAATCAAAAATGATGATTTTTTATGACTCTGAAAAGTGGCTGGAAATTGCAGTTTTTGGGAAATTCAGACACCTTTTTCTTGGAAATGGCTGATGCGAGAATAGTCAAATTTGCTGAGGATTTAGGGACCTACAAGTTATACTCTTAAAAAATACTAGAACATCATAGCTCTCACCAGTTCATAGAAATTAATTGCGAAAGGTCCAAAAGTACCTTAGTTAACCCTGTACATTTTGGTCAATTTTTTTTGTCGCTTGAAATTTTTGGTTGAATTTCTCAGTTCTGTTGTTATGTATGTGTAGTGTGATGAAATTGGAACACAAATCCGGTCTCCGTTCCTAAATCGAGTTTAATTTAGAGATTTTAGAGCAAAAAACAACTTAGTGTACTCACCATGGTAGAGTCCCATATTATAGAATTCTGGAATCCTTCTAATTACTTTTCCATTAGCATTATTAGCAAAATTTCAACGGAATAACTCTTCTGAATGTCCTCTTGTCTTCCTACAAAATTTTAGCCGAATCAAAAATGATGATTTTTATGACTCTGAAAGTGGCTGGAAATTGCAGTTTTTGGGAAATTCAGACACCTTTTTCTTGGAAATGGCTGATGCGAGAATAGTCAAATTTGCTGAGGATTTAGGGACCATCAAGTTATACTCTTAAAAAAATACTAGAACATCATAGCTCTCACCAGTTCATAGAAATTAATTGCGAAAGGTCCAAAAGTACCTTAGTTAACCCTGTACATTTTGGTCAATTTTTTTTGTCGCTTGAAATTTTTGGTTGAATTTCTCAGTTCTGTTGTTATGTATGTGTAGTGTGATAAAATTGGAACACAAATCCGGTCTCCGTTCCTAAATCGAGTTTAATTTAGAGATTTTAGAGCGAAAAACAACTTAGTGTACTCACCATGGTAGAGTCCCATATTATAGAATTCTGGAATCCTTCTAATTACTTTTCCATTAGCATTATTAGCAAAATTTCAACGGAATAACTCTTCTGAAATGTCCTCTTGTCTTCCTACAAAATTTTAGCCGAATCAAAAATGATGATTCTTTATGACTCTGAAAAGTGGCTGGAAATTGCAGTTTTTGGGAAATTCAGACACCTTTTTCTTGGAAATGGCTGATGCGAGTATAGCCAAATTGCTGAGGATTTAGGGACCATCAAGTTATACTCTTAAAAAAATACTAGAACATCATAGCTCTCACCAGTTCATAGAAATTAATTGCGAAAGGTCCAAAAGTACCTTAGTTAACCCTGTACATTTCGGTCAAAAATTTTTGTCCTCTGGAATTCATTGTTGAATTTCTCAGTTCTGTTGTTATTTTATAATTGTGTTATCAAATTCGAACATAAATCCGGTCTCCGTTCCAAAATCGAGTTTAATTCAAAGATTTTAGAGCAAAAATCAACTTAGTGTACTCACCATGGTAGGGTTCCCCTATATATAATTCTGGAATCCTTCTAATTACTTTTCCATTAGCATTATTAGCGAAATTTCAACGGTATGACTCTTTTGAAATGTCCTCTCGTCTCCCCACAAAATTTACGCCGAATCAAAAATGATGATTTTTTATGACTCTGAAAAGTGGCTGGAAATTGCAGTTTCTGGGTAATTCAGACACATTTTTCTTGGAAATGGCTGATGCGAGTATAGCCAAATTTGCTGAGGATTCAGGGACCATCAAGTAATACTCATAAAAAAATACTAGAACATCATAGCTCTCACCAGTTCACAGAAATTAATTGCGAAAGGTCCAAAAGTACCTTAGTTAACCCTGTACATTTCGGTCAAAAATTTTTGTCCTCTGAAATTCATTGCTGAATTTCTCAGTTCTGTTGTTATTCATCAATTGTGTTATCAAATTCGAACACAAATTCGGTCTCCGTTCCAAAATCGAGTTTAATTCAAAGATTTTAGAGCAAAAATCAACTCAGTGTACTCACCATGGTAGGGTACCCCTATATATAATTCTGGAATCCTTCTAATTACTTTTCCATTAGCAATATTAGCGAAATTTCAACGGTATGACTCTTTTAAAATGTCCTCTCGTCTTCCCACAAAATTTACGCCGAATCAAAAATGATGATTTTTTATGACTCTGAAAAGTGGCTGGAAATTGCAGTTTTTGGGTAATTCAGACACATTTTTCTTGGAAATGGCTGATGCGAGTATAGCCAAATTTGCTGAGGATTTAGGGACCATCAAGTTATACTCATAAAAAAAACTAGAAGATCATAGCTCTCACCAGATCATAGAAATTAATTGCGAAAGGTCCAAAAGTACCTTAGTTAACCCTGTACATTTAGTTCAAAAATTTTTGTCCTCTGAAATTCATTGTCGAATTTCTCAGTTCTGTTGTTATTTTATAATTGTGTTAGCAAATTCGAACACAAATCCGGTCTCCGTTTCAAAATCGAGTTTAATCAAAAGATTTTAGAGCAAAAATCAACTTGGTGTACGCACCATGGTAGCCCGGTCTCCAGACAGCTGGTAGAGGAAGGCCGGAGCTGTGAAGTTCCGGAGCTTGTAGCACGGCCTGGAGAGATCGAAGACAACGGCCTCGAAGACAAGTGCTAGAGGAGTCGGGGGGAGTGTTGGCTCACGTTCTTATCAGTGATAACACCAGGTACCCAGAGACCGGTCCTTACCGTTCATTGATGAAAAAAAATTGCCAAGCTCATATCATTTGACACAGGTAGGTGGATGAGCATTCAACGTCGCACGCTCATGTAAGTGTCGTGTCGCTTGGTGAACGAGTCGTCAAAGGTACAATAAAACGCCAGCATCAAGTGAATCAAATGTTTTTATTATTAATAATAATATTACCAACAAACCTGCTCGTAGAGTTTATACTAACAATCATCCAACCTTTATGTACAAACAAAGACATTTACCCTTTTATTAAAATATAAAAATCTGAATTATCGTACAAATGATATTGAGAAATATTTATATAAGTCGTCGGTGTTTTTACATCGGGGACAAAATGACGTTTCACGCTTCATGCGTTTGAAGTTGGCCTCCGATGCACGCGGTATTCGCGGAGCGTTTTTTTTAGCCGCCATGTTGAAAAGCGACCCAACATTGACTACGTATATCACACAGTCGGGAAACGGTTCAACAAATGAGTGTATATCACAATAATTCAGAAACACTTTGGCAAAACCGCGGTCAAAACGTTTCAGCGCCAGCCATTTTTAATATTTACGTAAGTCGATATATTGGTATATATATTGGATATTGGTGACGTAAGTCGGTAAATAATCGACAACTCTGCTGGAATTCAACAAGGATCGATTTATCGCCACTTGTCAAACTGGATTGGAACTAAAGTGTTTCACACCAAAACCGTCAGGTATATCACCACCTGTAAACCATTTCCCGACCGTGTGATATACGTAGTCATTGACGAGAGCGGTGTATGGCGGTACGGTATCCGAGCTCGCTACGCGAATACCGCGTTCATGGAAGGCCAGCTTTACGTACAATTTCGTGAAAATTTGTGACGATCTCCAAACGTATCATTGATTATCGCGCACAAATTACGAAGATTATATCATCAAGTTTGAATTTATCAAACGTTTTTCGACGTCCTGTGAACAATGTTCAAAATGGCGCTCACGATATTTTGTCTTTTTACCATCGATATAGACAAGTGGTATAATTTGTAGCGCATTGACAGCACATTGTTGGTTTCATAGCTATGAAATAATCTTGAACGTTATCAATCATGCATTGTAACAATAGCTATAATCCCCGGATTGCCAAAGAAGACGGAAGCAATCCAAGTTGGCGGAACTGTTCAACGTCTGTGAAGTTGATCACGAAAAGGGTCTAACCTACGAGAGAGATATGTTTGAAAGACATAAAGAGTCCATTGGGGTCGATTTAGCTGGACATCAGTTTATTGGTGATAACATTCGAGCGGTTTGGTATATCAAAATTCTAATAAAAGTGAAACAAGGATAATTTTAATACCTTCAAGACGGTGTAACTAATAACTATTCATATAATATCGCGTGATCGTCAGGCGTATAAAACTGAAAAAACACATTTTTAATCGTATACGCCTGACAATTGTGATATTATAATTGTGTCTGCGGCGAAGAAGTGTGGTCACAGACAGCGTAGACCTGGTGTCAAAGTTCATTGCTTTGATTTAGAATAATAATGAAATGGTGTGGTAAGATCGCCCTTGTGGTGCCCCGTCCAAACGATCCTACTCTCATCCTTAGCCCTAATAGGGGAACAATGATATTGTATCCACTTTCGATGTTATTTAAAAAAATATATATATATTGGATGAATAGTTATTACTTACACCGTCTTAAAGGTATTGCAAATGTCTGTATTTCCTCCTTATATAAATTTCAATATCTTTTACCGTTCAAAACTTATCACCAAAAACCTGATATTCCGCTAAATCGACTCACGTGGAATCTCCACTATTTTGTACTTACCAAGAATATTTGTCAGATTGACCTAACTCCTACCTGGGTTAATGGTAACTATCAGCTGATCTAGTCGCCCACCAAAACGACGTAATTACAAACTATAGCAGTTTCAGATTATTTACATGAAGTACCAAACTGAATATACATAAATACACGCAATAAAATGTATTTCCAACCAATTCTTGGTATTAAAATATAATCAGAATTCATAAACCAACAACTTGAATTGCTTCTCGCGAATAAGAACGGCATTTCGAACGTCCCGTCGAAACACCGACGACGATATGTCATGGAGCGACATGAACGTGGTAACAAGTTTGTGAACACCGATATTTGTCACGACGCTCCGTCTCTCGCTTCACACCGTTCGAACCTCGGTCCTCGCTTCACGGAACCAACTAGCGCTTCGTTAACGCGATTAAAGCTCGACTATTGCTAAACGTCGGTATCGTGAAACGGGTACCGGGCTTTCATTTCACCGAGTCTGACGACAGCTAGGAGGAGGCAGAAGTTCTGAACCAATCGGAGCGTGCAACTCGTATTAGCGGCATACACAATTAGGAACGCGACGTTTTAATTGGTCGAGCAAAACCACTAGAAAGAGATGAGACGCTCGGTTCTCAACCAATCAGAATGTACGTTTCGTATTAGCGGCATACACAATTAAACACGCGATGTTTTAATTGGTCGAGGGTGACTGTTACAAACCAATCAGATTGTACGTCTCATATTGAGGGTAAACACAATTTAGATTGCGATGTTTCCATTGGTTGATCAATTAACACAGGAAGTATGATCACAACAGAAACACCGTGAACTTATTTGCTATTCGAGGCGAACTTTTGAAATAAGAAACGAATCTCCCGGAATAGCGGCGTCGACCGAGTGAAGCGGAGAGCGGAAGTGACGGGCAGATCTTAGATACTTTCATCTTCTCAATCACGATTCAATATCGACGTCACAGAATAAAGAGTAGAGAAGAATATTATAGCGCCTGTTTTGAGGGTTAAACATCTGATCTCGTTATCGCTTGTCGTTCGGGATATTTCGACAACGGCTTTCACGTGAACATTCTCACGAGTGAATACGGTCGTTCTTGGAGTTGATATCTAGGGTACTCCGTTGTACAAATCATACGGGGGAATCCTGCAGTGGATCTGACAGCCACTAACAGAAGAACCCCGAACACAGGAATCACTTAACAACTAGTGACTGTACAGTAACATGTAATCATTACATCTCACCAGAGCACTCACACCATAGAGAAGTAACCAGAGAGATGCATCTTGGGTAGCGAGCGGGCGACCGATGCTCGTACCGCAAATACCAGCCTCGCGGCTATATTCAACTTTTGTATCACCATATAAACCGGCATAACCAAGTTTGAATGTGTTGATATCCATTCTCATGCAACGAAATTACGAAATAATTGTGTATTAGTAAACTCTGCGAGTAAGAGCAATGCGAAATAGCACTATGTGAGAGTCCCAATATGAGTCCAATATGGCGGATTGTCGCCATTTTTTGGAACACTGCCTTGTACACCTCTATAACCCGTAGATGCATCTCTCTGTATACTTCTCTATGCTCAGACATCTCTATTAAGTATTAACACAAGTGTTTCTTACAATCAGTGTGAATAAATATCTAGTTACATTAATCTACAGTGCTATCTTGAATATCAGAGACAACCTGACCTCGTACACGATAAATCTACGAGTGTGATAAAGAGCACGATAGAGATCAGATGTTTGTACACTAGCGCTGCCTACGTATTGGATGTTGAACTGCAGCTTATCCGGAGACTCCGGTCGTCTAATCTCTGTATCGCTAGTCATTGAACATCCGGGATTTATAACGGTTTCCACGCGAACATTTAAATTAGTGAATACAATCAATCTAGCGAGAGGGCAATAGAGATCAGTTGTTTTTGTATATAAGCGCTGCATATATATTAGATGCTGATTCACGCAGCTGTAGGGTATAAGCTATGAAGTTCTTCTCTAACTCTTATTCTATGTCGAAACTATCTTACATCGTAGACACAATTCTGAAAATGTAACTTACATTTTGGCATTATTTGCTAAAACCTAGTTTCAGGGGTATCAACCTTTTTGTAGACCTTGTATTTCGTACCCAGAATAATTTTCGTACGCATCTTTGCCCTTACACATAGCCAACGACGACACCATCAGCCGTGACACTCAATTCGGTTCGAACGAAACATCTGCGCTCGTTTCCAAAATAACCGACGCAAAAAAGACAAACTTCAACTTCCGATAGATTCTTAGCGTTGATATACCAGCATTTCAACTGTCGTAACGACAAACTACAACATGCGGGCTTTCAGGCCCTGAAAACATCGCTCGATAGGAGCTTAAACCTAACCTAACTTATTACTGAAGCCTACGCGCGGCGATCGAAGAGTACGAGATCGCTCGTCGACGTTCTTCTGCTGCAGCCGAGGAGTCGCATCGGATCGCAAACGCGCTCGTAGCGTACGCGAACGAATCCGACCCAGATCATCAGGAGAAGATTCAACGAGATATCGGCTTCTTCTTGAAACTTATAATCCGCGCCGATGTCGCGGGAGTGACGAGCTACGTGGAGCGTTGATTCCTGTACGTTGATGACTGGCGTAAACGATCGCGACCTGTCGCTAGAGGCCCTCGTCATGTAAAACATCACCCGGAACGACATTGTACAGTTACGTACTACAGTGAAACCTCTATACATCGTTTTCCTGGATGTATCATTCATTTTGTCTCACCCCACTCACATATAATCAATGTTAAATTTTCCTAGATTGTTGGTTTTATTTTCCTGGTCCCTTGAGAAACGATGGATAGAGGTTTCACTGTATTACTATAATAGCCGATTTGTAGTTGAAACGATCAGATGTACACGTGTATTCTAGACCAGCAGTGTTGGTCGTGTGCCAAAGGACATTCGTTACTTCGTAACGGAATTTTATTTTCATTTACGTTCAATTTAATTTACTTACTTTTACGGGATTTTATTTACGGAAGAAATATTTCGATTGAAGTATTCACCTCCTGACTGATGGAATCTCCTATTCACATACCGAGCAGATTTTTGTCGTCACTTAGTTACTATTTCAAGTAACGTCAAGATGCCAGTATATTCACCCGTCGTAACTTTCAATAATCGAAAGAAGCCTCACAAAACACGTAACTCCGAACCTTTGAAAAGCCGCTTTAATCGACGTAACTCCAACGAAACAACGTAACTCTCGTAAACGTGACTCCCGCGACACTGGTTCACGACAGAACCGTCGCTTTCCACGACAGAACCATCGCTTTCCGCGACAGAACCGTCGCTTTCCGCGACAGAACCGTCGCTTTCCACGACAGAAACGTCGCTTTCTGCGACAGAACCATCGCTTTCTGCGACAGAACCATCGCTTTCCACGACAGAACCGTCGCTTTCCGCAACAGAACCGTCGCTTTCTGCGACAGAACCGTCGCTTTCCACGACAGAACCGTCGCTTTCCGCGACAGAACCGTCGCTTTCCACGACACAACTAATATTATTGCTAAACCCTAGACAAAACAAAGTCCGTGACGTCGAAGCTGTGCTTGTAATAATGTACATCGCGACACCAACAAATAAATAATTCCGACGCGTCGACGAATCCCGCGTCCCGAACGCGATGGAACGACGCGCAGGTGTTACCGGTAGTGTTCTATTGCTCTAGTGGAACGTTAGAGAATGTCGTTCTATTGTGTTCTAAGCGTTGACTCGGGGAACCGTGGCGCTGGAACAAAACAGACGGAGGTTAACTGGGGTCGTGTTCACACGAGGAGAGAAGTGAAGGTTACGAGTGGGTCTACGAATGAGAGAGAACAGCAGCTTACCGAGGTTCACAAGTAGCTAGGCCTACTCGTAGTGGAGAGCCGTTGACAGAACACAGAGATGAAGGACCTACTCTACTGTAACCAAGGCAACAGCCGAAACGTCTAAATCTCGTGTGTCTAAATCATCTCTGTGTTCTGTCAACGGCTCTCCACCACGAGTAGGCCTATCTAGTTATTTCAATCGGAGCATTTCCGCCGTCATAGAGGTCCCATTTGGCAACTATCGCTTTTCATATTGAACTACTGAACACGGCTCAATAGGTACTGTGCCAACAGGTGCTCACCGGTACCGTAGCCACTCAATCTCATCTAGTTGACAAGAGAGTCCGCTAGGGTAGATGGGGACTCTGATCTGACGGCAAGCAAACAATAATGCCCGCCATGTTATAGTATGGGAGTCGGCACACCTTCTTCATATTATGATGAAGTCAGTTGGTATCACTACATCGTGTTGATGGTATCCTATTCGTATACTGATCGGATACTAATGGGATACAGTAAAACCTCTATGCATCGTTCCTGGATCCATCGTTTTCCTGGTTGTTTAATTCATTTCATCTCACCCCACTCCCGTATAATCAATGTTTAATTTTCCTGCATGGATGGTTTTATTTTCCTGGTTCCTTGAGAAACGATGGATAGAGGTTTCACTGTGGGCCTATTAACCGGATACCGATTGGTTCCTGAACGGATCGGACGGACAACTCACTTGGTTCACTCGGGCTGCTGCCCCGCCTCCTGCGTCCCGCCCTCGTTGAGGAGCGCCAGGGATCGGAGCGCCTCGGAGCGCTGCGAGGGCGACAGGTGCTGGAAGATCTCCATGATGGCGTCCATGGCGACCGCGGGCGTCTCCTGGATAACACATGACGCAAGTCAGAACACAACGATGGCAGGCAGGTATTGGGACGGTGGTTAGCGAGGACAAAAGCTGTCTCCACCCACACCGGCACATGCAGCGTAATGGTTATTGCTCGCTTCATGTGATCCGGGAGGCGAGGTTCGATTCCTGCCGCCGACCATCTATACAGGGGTTTTTCATGGTTTCCCTCTGTAGTCTAGGTTAATGCCAGGATGGTTCCTACAATAAGTCGGCCATGACCGCTTCCTTCCCATTACCCAAGAACCTTCATCTCATTATATATATATAACTCAATATAAACTCAATATATATATATATAATGGCTATCTCACCTAGATCGCCTATAAGCTAGCTGAATGCCTGAGCAGTCGACTCTCAATGTGTATTTCCGAGCCGACTGTCGGCATCAACAGTCGACCTGCGTGACCCACTCGTGCGTATGACCCGCGTGACCCGTACATCCCACATGATCCGTATGACCTGTATGACCTGTGCGACCCCACATGACCCGATCGTCCCGTATGACCCGCGTGACCCCACATCCCGTATGACCCACATGACCCCTATGACCCGCACGTCCTGTATGACCCGCGTGACCTGCACATCTCATATGACCCACATGACCCACGTGACCCACATGACCCCTATGACCCGCACGTCCCGTATGACCCGCGTGACCCCACTGACTTGCATGACCTGTATGACCTGCGTGACCCCACTGACCTGCAGCGAAGCGCTGATTTGCTGCACGACCGCGCTGTGCTTGACGCTGCGTATGTTGCTCGCCACGATGCCAGGTTGGCTGGCGAGCCACGTCGCCACAGTCTCGTTGTTAGACCACTGGTAGTCCTGGAACACGTGGCAACATGGCATCAACAGACGTATCACAATACTACTCATCATGTATATATTCATCAGACCCAGAAAACCTATGAGACTATGTCAGGGGGTGTTTCCACCGCTAGGGCAGTCTTCTTATACGTATCGGTTCACGCCAGTTCCCACTTCTTCTCAGAATTTTGATAACTCATCGTTTAAAACTCATCACGAAAAAACTGATATTTTGATAAATCTACTCACATTTCGAGAAAATTATAAAGTGAAAAGGCGAAATCAAAGAGTTACTCCCAACGAGTAAGAATGACTTGTACTTCCCCTCGGCACCAAAAAACTGATATTTTACTAAATCTACTCCCAAATCAAGAATATAATGAAGTAACTTGAACGTGTCACAGTATCCAAATTTAAAATTCGTTGCCCAAAAACCTGATATTATGATGAATCTACACCCAATTCGAGATGATCGTAAAGTGTGACCACGAACGAGTACTGACCTCCGTGACCCCCTTGTCCTCGGAGAACCACCTCCTGAGCATGGCCTCGGCCTGGCCCACGTTCAGCTCGGGCCGGGTGGCCAGCAGCTCGGACTTGACGTCGTTCTCGAGCAGGAGTCGCCGCATGCGCCAGTAGAAGAACGCGCGCGCTTTACGCCACGGAACAATCTCCTGCAACACAACGTCACGTTTACTACATTCATACACGTGAGCGGTTCTTTTTGACAAATAGGCATACTAGGAGAATGGAATATATTGATAATTATAATAATAATGTTAATACAGTGAAGCCTCGATGCATCGTTCCCGGATCCATCGTTTTCCTGCTTGTGTCATTCATTTTTCCCACTCCGCTCCCTTATAATCAATGTTGAATTTTCCTGCATGGATGGTTTTATTTTCCTGGTCCCTTGAAAAACGATGGATCAAGGTTTCACTGTACTAGGCAGATGCAGAATGTGCGTTGTGTGATGAGCGAGATATCTAGAAAGTAAAATCTAAAACTCTACACACCTTGATACATATAAAATATGCTTCATTCGATACCAATGAATCTGTTGGAAATGAATTACAAATGATCATTTTGTGAATGGAAAGAAAGCGGAACGCACCTCGAAGTGAACCATTCCTTCTACTACCACCCCTCCCCCCACTACCTTCTACTACCTTCCCCCTCCCCCCACTACCTTCTACTACCTTCCCCCTCCCCCCACTACCTTCTACTACCTTCCCCCCACCACTATAAAATTGGTCATGGACAAAATAAAATAGATTGATTAATTTGACTTTAGTACGTATTTGGAAAAACGTACCCATTCGAAATTATCATCATCTTTATTGTACAATAGTTATTTGATAAAAATGAAAATGATGAAAACATGCTCAGAATTTAGGAGAATATTTATGTATCCGTAAAAATTATATAACGTGGCAAAAGTATTGGTAAATGAATAAAAATCCACCCTATCTTCGAAATGTCATCATTTTGTAACTAGAATTTGCGTAGAAATAGATTGCGTGGAAATTGCAAGCCCATACACTGTCAGTGGTCGAGTTATTCGATCGAATATGACTGAATTGTTCATGAACAAAAACTTTGAACTTTGAAAACTAGATAACTTGTCAGAGAATAATATTATTCTCTCAACAGCACACTGAATGAAAAACAGAATATTCACTCAATTCATCAATCTGAATAAATATACATGAACTTGTAATAAATGGGATAAGTGAAATGAAACCGCAATCGTCACGGCAACCCACCTGTATGACTCCCTTCTCCAGCATCCGTTCGGGCGTGTCGTGAAGGTCTGCGAAGTGTACGGCCACCTGGTGGTACGTGGCGGCCTTCCGGCTGATCCGCCCCTGACCCCCGCCCTCCGGCCAGACGCCGCCCTGCACCGCAGCTGTCGCTGGCCATCGGCCTGGTCAGCTGGCATTTATGACTGCCTGATGCTGCACTGTGATCTCACTGTGGCTGCATGGCTGCATGAACTGTGTCAAGCTGGCACTGTCAAGCTGGCATTGTAGTGCTGGCATTGTAATGCTGGCATTGTAGCGCTGGCATTGTAATGCTGGCATTGTAGCGCTGGCACTGTCAAGCTGGCACTGTAGTGCTGGCACAGTAGCGCTGGCAAAGGGATGCTGGCAGTGGCACTGTAGCGCTGGCATTGTAATGCTGGCATTGTAATGCTGGCACTGTAATGCTGGCACTGTAGTGCTGGCACTGTAGTGCTGGCATTGTAATGCTGGCACTGTCAAGCTGGCACTGTAGTGCTGGCATGTAAGGCGTGCTGCACTGTATGACTGGCATTCATCTGGCATTGTGATCTGGCACTATCAAAAACAAGTGTATTTGAATGAGAAGTATTTCAAACCCAAGATAATTTTATGGTCTTTAATTATTATGACATTCTATTTCTGTGAATTCAACCAGTTTCACGATAACACATCAATATATATATCAAGAACGTGATAAAATTCATTGACATATTATCTTAAAACTGGTTGAATTCACAGAAATAGAATGTCATAATAATTAAAGAGCATAAAATTATCTTGGGTTTGAAATACTTCTCATTCAAATACACTCGTTCGTGATGAAGCAAAAAAATAGTATCTCTATTTACTCTATTAGACCCGAGAGAGGGGCAAGAGAAAGACAGACAGATAGATAGAGAGTGATAGAGACGCACCTGGACTCGGGGTCGGCGTACATCTCCACGAAGCGCGGGTTGATGGTGGTGTCGACGACGGCCCAGGCTCCGCCCCTCAGCTCTCCGTTGGGCGGGATGTAGATGATGATTGGCTGCGTGTACGCCCGCAGGTTGTCCACGATGTACGCGCCGAACTTCACCACCTGCTCGTACATGTCTGCGGCCGAACAAACGCATCGTAAAACATCTCGCCAGCCGGTCATATTCATATATCTTTTTGTGTTTCCATTAGGGATAACTGCGGTTACAAACAATCAGAACCGGATAACCGATTTTCAGAACCGATTCTCCGACATATTTGTTTGAAAATGAGAGTAAACTTTCATCTAGACGCTCTCTTACATTGGCGCGAGTTTACTTCTTGTTTTTAGGGGGCATCATATCATTCGGTTATCTTCGGCTAATTTCTTATATCCGAAACTTGAGCGCATGTTTTTCTACACATTTTGGGTTCTAATATGCACGGAGGAGAAAAGACAAATAAATAATGCACGCGTGAACTAGTATATTATATCTATACAATTTATATTGCGACAACACACTTGAAAAACATCCATCAATTATACATAATAACTCAATCAACATGGTGAATAAATAAAAATATTATCACAGGGGAAATCGATACTCTACTTCAGAACCGGTTTTCGGTGGACCAAAGTTATCCCTAGTTTCTATACAGTGTAGTGAGAATAGAGCAGACGTCCCGTAACAACATGTGCCTCTCTACCTACATTGTTATATATCTTCTTCATAAATTCAATATCAAAAATTGAGAATATAGATTCCACAAAGCGGCGCTTACCTTTCATGCCGCCAGAGAACCCGCGCCAGTTGGCAAAGATGATGAGCGGCAGGTCCTCCTTGCCGAAGTCCTGGATCGCTTGCGCTGTCTTGTACGCAGAGTCCGGGAACCAGACCTGGCCTGGAACAAGCCGGATCAAACATGTGATGACCTTAATCCTCGACTACCCAGCAGCATGACATCTGGTCTTTCTATACAATATTTTATTGCCTGATTGAATTCTATGATGTGAACCTTTCGTTATAATGCCGAAAAAATATGAAGAGTGTCTTTTAGTTACATTGAGGATGTATTATTATTGTTATTTCATGGTTTCTGATATACTGGTTGTCATGTCTTCGTTTCAAACATTGTCCTATTATTTGAATGAAAAAGTTCGTCCATCAACACTAGCTTCTTTAGAAAGTCTTTTGATGAAATTGTGCATAGTTCTGAGGAGCACTCTAATGTAAGTCAGAACAACTTGTTGCATCTGAGTCCAATAGTAAGTTTGTATAATATTTCAAACTAGGTCAATTTAAGTAACTGTAATGGTGTACGACCTTGTGGTGCCTCAACGATCCCCTATACCTTACTTAATAAAAATATTTTTATCAAGTTCAGCAAAAAAAAAAAAGAGTATTACTGAGTAAGAAGAAATACTCGATATCTCCAGTAATAATCCAGCGATCGTCTGACCTGCTTGCGACATGGTCTTGGCCTCCGAGTCGAGGTTGGCCGGGTCTGCGGGTATGATGAGCTCCACCGTCCGCGTCTCCACGGCGATCACGCCCACGGGTATACCGCCCAGGCGGGCGCGGCCCACCACCACCGTCTGCGCCCACGGACGCATGATCTCGTCCCACGAGCCGTGGTCGAAGAAGCCGGACTCCCACTCGTCCGGGTTGCCTACGGGAACAACGGGATCGTTATTCACGATAGCACTCTACTGTGGATAGACGAGTGGACGGCGCGTGGGTGTTTGGGCAACATCGCAATCCAACATGGCGCCATACTTTACACCGTCGTCGCACTTAGAGTGAGTACAGAAATGGTACCATGCGAAAATGTCAAAATATGATCTCGCTTAAATAATTAATACATCGAAAAGAAACACATTCCGGCCGTCAAAAAATGTTTTAAAATAGGCGAGTTCTCTATAATACATATCTACTAGTGATGACATCGGTCCTGGGATTTGAGACCGAGTACCCGTTTGTAAAGACCGGGTATAGGACCGGTCTTTACGTCCCCCCAAAAAACGTGAAAGTACCAAAATCACAAACCCTGCAATAACGCATGTCTGTGAAGCATAATGTGACGAATTGATACAAATAATAAACTCTGCGAGATACAGACAGGTTTAAGATAACATAATTGAATTATGATTTAGATATCAGCAATAGGATTAATTAAGACATACATCAGCAAAAAAAAAACATATAATTGTAACAACATGAAAAGACCGGTTATGCAAATTGGGACCGAGCAGTTCAAAGACCGGTCCAGGACTGGTCTCCGGGTACCCGGTGTCATCACTAATAGTTACCTTGAAATATTTTATGAAATGTTTGTGACCTACTTGGACTCTCCCTGCCGGCCAGCATCCACCTGGGGTCGTACGGCGCCTTGGTGGGCATGTACCCCACCTCCCTGTCCACGGGGTCGACGGGCGCGACCACGGGCACGCGCGACATCTTGTCCTTGGGCATGTAGGACAGCCATCGCACGACCGTTGTCACGCCGTCCATGTCGCGCGGTTCCGTCTTGTGCGACACTCCGTTGTTGTACATGATCTGGATCCCGCCCAGCTGGGTGTTCGACGCGTACACCTCGCGGCCCAGCAGCTGGAACACGTGGCGCGCGTTAGGAACGCGACATACGAGCGTTAGGAACGCGACAAACAAGCGTTAGGAACGCGACAAACAAGCGTTGGAACACGACGTACAAGCGTTGGAACACGACATACAAGCGTTAGGAACACGACAAACAAGCTTTGGGCGCGCATTTTTTCACACTTTTTTTACATTATCGAAAACCAGTGTAATTGAATGAAAAGTTCACATCTCCAAGATAATTTTATGCTCTTTAATTATTAAAACATTCTATTTCAGTGAATTCAATCAGTTTTAAGACAATACGTCAATGAATTTCATCACATTCTTTTCTATTAACCTTGATTCTATTATTAATTCTTTCTATTATTCTTAACCTCACTTACGCTCTACGCGGCATACAAAACAGCTAACATAACCTCACTTACGCTCTACGCGGCAAGCTAACAGCCAACGTACTCACGCTTTACGCGGCGTACAAACGTCTGACATAACCTTACTTATTCTAGCTAAGTGATGGGTAATTGACTGACATAACCTAACTTATGAAACTTTTAAACCTAAACTCAGAGAATTTTTATTGACAAATAGTTTTTATTCTGTAAAAGAATTCTATGATTATAAATATTAAGTATATACACGTAAGTGTAAAATATGTAATGACCTGTCTAATATCATGTCTATGATCAACTCAGGGACCAATAAATTATTATTATTATTATTATTATTATTATTATTATTATTATTATTATTATTATGTTTGCTACGTGATGTATAATGGACTGACATAACCCCAAAAAAATATATATATTTGGAATTCCCTTGAATTTCCTTTCCATCGTGAAAAGACCGCGTCAGTGAAAGCGGTCGTACCTTGTTGAGCGCGCTGTACCCGGTGAGAATGATGTGCGAATTCTCGATCTGCACGACCCGCTGGCCGAGTCGAACGAGGTACGACCCGATGCCGATCGCGCGGCACGACACCATGGAGATGGTGACGACCTCGTTGTAGGCAGTCGACGTCTCGCCGGCAATCATGCCCGCGTAGCGCAGGTTCTCCACGCCCAGACCGTCGTCCTTGCCTGCGACAACAAACATGTATCGGTTCGTTACGCTCACACATTTCTGTTCGTCTAGCGTCGTCTCCCATTTTAGATCACCTTATCTACTTTACTAGCTAGACAAATTTTTATGTATTTAATGAAAAATGAAAAATAAATTGAGAATATCAATTTTGTTGGAAGTGTTTTCACAGATTTCCAGAGCTTTTTGTATAGGTTGACTTATTGCAGGAACCATCCCGGCATTAGCCTAGACTACAGAGGGGAACCATGAGCAACCCCTGTAAAGATGGTCGGCGGCAGGGATCGAACCTCGCCTCCCGGATCACATGAAGCGAGCGCGTTAACCACTGCGCTGCATGTGCTGGGGTGAAGTTCATTATTATACAATGAGGGGGAAAAACAAAAATAATTACTAATAGACCTGGATATGACACGACATGACATATAATTTGACGCGACACGACGCATGAATATGACGCGACACGACGGATGAATATAACGCGGACGAGGGATGAATGTGACGCGACACGACGTGTGAATATAACGCGACACGAGGGATGAATATGATGCGACACGATGTGTGAATATGACGCGACGCGAGGGATGAATATAACGCGGACGAGGGATGAATGTGACGCGACACGACGTGTGAATATAACGCGACACGAGGGATGAATATGACGCGACACGATGTGTGAATATGACGCGACACGAGGGATGAATGCGACGCGAGGGATGAATGTGACGCGGGGGATGAAAGGACACTCACCGATGACGTCCGTGATCTTGTACCGCGGCTCGCCCTCGTCCTCGATGAGGATCGCGCGCACCGAGTTCATCGTGGACAGCTTGGCAAAGTCCTCCGTCGTCAGGTACAGGTACTTGAAGCCCTGAGGCCGACAGAGACAGAGGCAGTTAGCAGGGCATGGGGAGAGAGAGAGAGAGAGATGGCAGTACTGAGCATATCGCGAGAATGCTTTATTATAGACGACCGGTCGTGCATACAATCTGACGACGATTGTGGGTTCGCCCTATGCTTCAACACTGGACGACCGGCAGTGTTTCACGGGAACTGTTTTTGCGATGTTTTTACATCAGAGAAAAACAGTTTTCAGCGAGCGCGCGTAAATATATCGCAAAATGTGACAGTTTTTTCCTCACTTACCTTTATAAGACCCATGTGACTTTTTGATGACTTGATAATGGGAAAAAGTGCGTCTTATATGCGTGTGAATACGGTACTTATTGAATTTACGTAGGGTAATCATTTTCTCTTTTTTGTGCTATTCAAATGATTATGTATAGTATCTAGTTAACTATATTCATGTAGTTCTTTGAACGTATCATTATTTGTTTTACTACTTGTTAAATATACTGTAATCACTAATCTACTACTAATTTGTAATATTATCTATAAGTTATATTGTAAAATATGTCATTTGTGTACCGATTTCCTCTGAAGAGGGTTAAGGGAATAAATACCACTACTATCTTGTTCCATTCTATCTCTGAGTTGTAACAATCTGTCCATTCATATACATATACTGAAACAACGACGACGAGAACGTATCGACTGACCTTGTCCGGCTCCTCAGGGTCCTCCCACGCGACCTTGAACATCTGCTTGACCTCCTCGGCCAGCCCGATGCGGGCCCCGCTGTTGGCCGCCATGTAGACGCGCGGCACCCTGAGTCGGCGGCTCAGCTCCGACGCCAGGCAGAAGACCACGTCCTCGCGCGGCCCGAACGAGCCAATCAGGTACGTGATGTCGTTGGCGATCACGATCAGGTCGCGACCTTGAGGGTACTCGGGCGTGAACAGGGTCATGCGCCACGCTATCATGCCGACCTGGGCGCAAACAATCATAGTACAGTGGAAACTCTGCAGTACGTTTTTCTTGGGGACCAGATAGAACCTCTCTATCTGAGTTTCTCACTCTAGTAAGTTTTTTCTATTATTATATATATATATTTATTTTTATATCAATTTTGGATCATAGTCCTCTATATTATCTTCGAAGTAGGCTAATCGCAAACAATCAAAGCATCTAAGGCGCAAACAATCGTGATGGCTTTATTCGATGGGGCAATTTAAAATCTAGTTATGGTTTGAATTGATTTATATTGGATTCAAAGAGAATGCATGCACGGTGCTTATTAAAATGGAGAGAAATTAATCTTCACTACATCTTTAAGGGGATCTGTACATGAAGAATTAATATTTTTTTTCATTTTTTTTTCAATTTCATATTATTTTTCCTTATTCTATACTGTTCAATAATATGTTAACATGTTTCATCATCATAATGTAAAAATTGCTTGAAAAAAGATATTTAGCTAGAAATAGTATTTCAATTAACCTAATTGTTGATTACATTTTATATACGGTACTTTTCATGAACTTGAAAGCCTGTTTACCGGGTTCATTGTTTTTTGATATTCAGGAACATTTATCTTGGAATCTATCTTACCGATTTACTTGAAATTTTCACAGTTATTTACCAGCTATATACTCTATAGCCTGAGCATAAAACAAAATACTTCAAGTTAATGGTTTCGTATTTATTAATTTATTCGGTATCGTTTACGTCTTCCAAATCGACTGGCAAGCCTGCTGATAACGAGGTTTGCTCGGTGGAGAGAGGACTCACGTTGTTTTCTCCCGGCAGCCGCTTCATCTCCACGAGCCGGTCTCCCTCGAGCACGAGCTCCACGCAGTCCATCAGCAGGACGGGCATCGTCTCTGAAACACACATAACCTCAAATAACATCTCGGCACGTCGGAACATAACCTCAAATAACATCTCGGCACGTAAGAACATAACCTCAAATAACATCTCGGCACGTAAGAACATAACCTCAAATAACATCTCGGCACGTCGGAACATGACCCACTCGATAATGCCACAAAACTATACAGATCTAAGTTAGATGAGGAACCATATTGAAAAAAAGTTTGAAGTTGATAGCTATAGCCGTTTGACCTGTGGAGAACCAACAAAAAAAAAAGAAAAAAAAAATCATAAAAAAAAAACATAAAAACGAACATCAATTTTTTTCAGTTTAGGCCTATGTCAAATTGAATCCTCGCTGAAGCTTGTCTAATAATTGCAGTTATAGCGAGTGATAAATAGAAAATAAATATGCTCTTCTTCTAATGAATATCCTATGTACAAATACTATTTTTTTTCTTTTCCTTTTTTTTCCAGCTGCGAGCTTTATGCCTGCACATTAGATAGAGAGATACAGTCGGAGAGCGAGATAGGAAGAGATGGAGATAGAGAGAGAGATAGAGAGAGATAGAGGGATAGAAAGAGAGAGAGATAGAAAGAGAGAGAGAGAGAGTGAGATAGAAAGAGATGGAGATAGAGAGAGATGGAGATAGAGAGAGAGAGCAAGATAGATAGAGAGAGAGAGCGAGATAGAGAGATAGATAGAGAGAGAGAGAGAGAGAGAGAGAGAGAGAGAGAGAGAGATAGAAAGAGATAGAAAGAGAAAGAGACAGAGATAGAGAGAGAGAGAGGTCTCACCGCCCGGCCGCTCCTCGATGAAACTCTTCCAGCTGCGCTCCACCGTCTGCCGGAACATGTCCGGGATGTCGTACACGTAGCTCGTCCCGGCGCTCTGAGCCTGGAACCGTTTCTGCTGCAAGTAGTCCTTGGTGAGGTACGGGATGGAGATGGGCAGGCCCTGCATCGGCCCCTTCTTGGGCCCGTACGACTCGAACAAGATCTGGCGGCAGAGAACACGGTTACCAACGAGTGCAAGCGGTAAGCGTAGATACGAAACGCCGCGAGCAGCTGAGACAATCTTCCCAACTTGACTCCTCGTTTTCGATTACAGTGAAACCTCTATCCATCGTTTTTCAAGGGACCAGGAAAATAAAACCATCCATGCAGGAAAACCATCCATCCAGGAAAATTAGCATTGATTATATAGGAGCAGGGTGAGAAAAAATGAATGATACAAGCAGGAAAACGATGGATCCGGGAACGATGCATAGAGGTTCCACTGTATTCCAGTTCATTTTATATTTAAAAATATTTTTCAGAAATGATCTTCGAAGGCTACGGCTCGATATCTTCGAAATTAACACAGTTGGAGGCCTCGATCCTGTAGCCTAATGCATAACACCTGCCAGAAAACACAAATTGTTCGGCTCCCTGACCAAATGAAAAATCATGAAAAATCATCAAGAATACCTCAACAATTTCATACGGAATTGATCGATTGATTGGCGATGTATAAGGGCACCCAACGGCGTGGTTATCAGCGCCCATCATATGGAATTGTTTCACCATGTTTAGTAGAATTGAAATTTTTCGAAACCCAATTCGAATAACCATTTTGAATAACACATTTTTACTACAGAAAATTGAGAATCAGGATGTAAAGGAGAAATTGACAAAAAAGAGAAGATTTTCGAAGATGATGATTGCGCATTATTCATTTCAATAGTAGCCCATTTTTACGTATATTTTATTTGCCCCGTTCAAACGATCTGATCTTTCATCCGTAGCCTTAATTGGGCAACAACAATTTAGTATCAAGTTTTGATGTTATTAAAAAAATAATACTATGATGAAGTCCGTTGTTATGACAACATCGTGGAATCGGTAACGAAACCCGCGGCGTTGACTCACCGTTCCGGTCTTGGGGTCGGTGACCTCCTTGTAGAGGCAGAGGTCGAGCGAGTATCCGCTGTCGGTGGCGAGGCACAGCCTGACGTTGAGGTTGGGCGAGGTAGGCGTCTGCCTTATCGTCATCTTCAGCTCGGCTTGCAGGACTCGCAGCTTCCAGAGCCGCGGGCCGTAGCGCATCACCATGCTCGTCACGCTCTCCGCAATCTGACAACACGACAACGTTGAATACATTATATTAATTAGTCAGTTGAAGATCGCCCTCGTGGTGCCCCGTTCAAACGATCTCATCTCCCATCCATAGCCCTAATTGGGGAACAATGATTTTGTATCAAGTTTCGATGTTATTAGAAAAAAAAAGTTAGTTTTATAGGGGTTTGCGAGTTCGAGTCGAGTTCGAGGTCAAGAGAAGATCCCGAGTTTCGAGTTCAAAAAAAAAATAAAAGGCTCTATCAAGTATTGAGTTTTTAATTGGTTCTGAGTAAAGTTCATACAGTAAACCCTCGTTTATTCGAATTCCAAGGGACCCCAAAAATCAGAATTAAAACTGAAAACGAATCGAATTGAAAAAAATGTTTCTTGAAATTCTTTATTAATTTGAAATAAAGACTCTGCTTTGTAAAGACTTTTTCCGGTACAAATGCTAAATTTTCCTGCATGGATGGTTTCACTTTCTCTGTCTTCATTAAACCCGATGGCCAGAGGAGGTTCCCCTTCCCGCCACTTGCAGCGCTAGTGAGTCGGGTTGGTACGTACCTTGAGCGGATCGGTGAAGTAGGCGTGCGGGTTCAGCTGGAGGGGAGAAGAGGGAAGAGGCAGGATTAGGGCAGGTTGGCACGGCAACAAGGAACAGGAAGAGTACAAGTGTTGATGGGTGGGGAGAAGAGAGACAATTGTATTCTGGGGGATTTTGAGGTCATTTTCGATCGAATCGTAGCTCTTCGTTGATTTCTATCCATCACTCTCCCCCATCAAGTATAGTAATTTAGGCAAAGCATGCACGGTGCTTGTAAAAATGGAGAAATTAATTGGTGCATCAGTCAGTCTCACACATCATGGACTCAAGATTTGACAGTCAGGTTAAGATATCGCTTACAACAGTCACAAAGTACAGGAATTGAACCATTACCGCTACTGCAACCTGAAGTAATGTCCTACTGCCGGCTAGTTTCAAGAGGCTAGGACTTTTATTGCTTGATACTCACTAGTAGATGGCACTAGTACCATGGCAACATGTCCAGTATTTGTGTTTCCTTTATTGTTAGCACAAAATCCTAGCACTGCTCTTGAGGTGGCCTAAAAATAGGTCACATTCTTGCAGTCTAAGAGACCGTGACTTTGTTATCATCTCGTATCGTCATGGTACTCGAGTTTTCTAGTGAACAATAACTAATCAAAGCCCTGGTCCTTCGAAGCTAGTTGAAGAGAGAGAGAGAGGGAGAGAGAGAGAGAGAGAGAGAGAGAGAGAGAGACGGCCTATGACGTTATTCCGAGTTCAAGCCCAGAACTATCGTTAGAATCTCAACCCAAATGAATTGATAACAGTTTGAATCGACTGCCCCTGGGGCGGTGGTGTAGCGAGATGGCTCGCCGTACCGACCTTGAGCGGGTCCATGATGACGGTGGGCACGAAGTTGAGGAAGATGTGGTTGCAGTCGGTGCGGTTCGAGTGCGGGTGAGAGAAGGCGACCTCCAGCTCGTCCATGGCCTCGAGCAGCACGCGCTCGCCCTCGTTGTGCAGGTACTCGAACGACGCCTCCTTGGTGATCAGGTCCGAGTGGCGGATGATCGAGCGGATGAAGAACCGGTAGTCCGTCACCTCCTGGCCCTTGGCCACCTGCGGACAATTCATTCGTTTATTAATTTCAGATTTCAGACTTGCATTTAAGATTGGGAGAGAACGTCTGAGGTGGTTCGGGCGTATGAAGAGAATGAGCATGGACAAGATTCCGAGACGAGAATTTGAAGTGAAGAGAAAGAAGTGAAGAGAAGTGTGAAGAGAAGAGTAGGAAGACCGCGAGTGAAGTGGAAGAGGACGTACAAGAGAGGGGATGGATATGGGAGGAGGTGATCAGTGACAGAGAATGTGGAGGAAGCTGGTGGTAACGAAGGAAGAAGCTGGGAGCGTGAATGGAAGAGCAGGAAGACCGCGAGTGAAGTGAAAGAGGACGTGCAAGAGGGGGGATGGATAAGGGAGGACAGAGAGTTGTGGAGGAAGCTGGTAGTAACGAAGGAAGAGGATGAAACGCCGGGCGTGGCTAGCCGGTCTTGTAGAGTTTAGCCCTTAGTTATGGTGTTTATGCATTTGTCCTCTTCAGAATACATTGGTTGAAATATTTACCATCTATTGTAATGACACATTGATTACTATATTCCACTGCATTTTTTTTTTCTATATTGGGTTTAACGACGCACTGTGATGATAGCGCAGATCTAATGGCGTCGGATGGATGATGGGATGATGAGATGAAGGTTCTTGGGTAATGGGAAGGAAGCGGTCATGGTCGACTTATTATAGGCACCATCCCGGCATTAGCCTAGACAGAGGGAAACCATGAAAAACAACTGTAAAGATAATCTAAGATAATGTAAGATAATCCGAAAACCCTTGTCGCCCGGATCACATGAAGCGAGTGCGTTATTTCTTTTTGTTCTTTTGAAATAGGGTTGTCATCTCCCCGAAGAGAAATTGTCACTTTCATCATTCATTTCTCGATAAATATGACACGAGTTTCAACAAATCACAATTATAATTATAAAATAGGATAGGACATAGAATGCAGTAGACAGAGAGAGAAAAGAACAAGATGCGCACCTTGGCTCGTCCGAGGTAGAGGTGCATCTTCTGATTGGACGTCGGCAGGGCTTCAAGGTCGTAGGTGCGCATGCGGTTGAGCTCCAGCTGGAACGCCATGGCGGGCTCCAGGTGCCGGTAGATCCGGTCCTCCGTGTAGCCGTCGCGGTGACGGAACGTGAAGAACTTCGGGAACTGACGCCTGCGGGCAACGACAGGTGTCAGCCGACAATACTACGAGTGTGCGAGGTTCAAGTTCGAGTTGGGTTTGATGAGAAAATCTCGAGTTCTTCTTTCGATTTTCCGTGGAAAAGTTAGCGGGAAACTTGAGTTTGTTTCCCATGTGAAACCTACCTCCCAGCACTCATGTCCAGTCCATTTTGTGCTCTGTCTTATATTTTTCTTCCAACCTGTACCCACCTTATTATTTCTCATATCACTAGCTTCTCCTACAATATATCATCATCTCTCATATCGTCCATCACAAAAATATATTCTTTAAATCAAGTCCTACTTTCTAATGAGTATCAATAAGTTATCCAAGTTGGCGATTTATCCAACGTTCGAACATTGTTTCTCCAGGTGATGGAAATGTCCGAGATCGAAGCACCTAGCAAAATCTTTCGATTTCTTACAATAGTGTGTGTTTCCGGTGGATGTTGATTCATCGTTATAAAAGGCATGGATACTGACGAATATCGAAAAAGAACTTGACTTCAATTTGTTTCGAACATCATTCAATTTATTGTGTTGAAACATTTGAAATTGCTAATTGAATTATATTCCTGGTTATAAATTCCACTGCGTAATTTTATTTCTTGGTATGTATTCCATTTCGTAACGGTTGTTCATTACACATTTTATTGCGTAATGGTAATTGATTTGTAATTATTCCCAGCCATATAATTCTAGCCACTATTGGTTATATGAAAGATCAATACGGCAGTGACCCAGTACTGCCAAAATATATTGAATATCGCCTTTTTTGTTCTATATATACATTATATCATTTCACTTCCTGAGTGTGGTACAGTGAAACCTCTATCCATCGTTTTTCAAGGGACCAGGAGAATAAAACCATCCATGCAGGAATATTCAACATTGATTATATGGGAGTGAGGTGAGAAAAGATGGATGATACAAGCAGGAATACGATGGATCCGGGAACGTATAGATGTATAGAGGTTTCACTGTATATGTATTTTACAAAATAAAGAAAATTGAATTGAATGTATTCAACCTTGTAAACCGACAACAATGCTAAATCAAATACCAACAACCTGCTACTCACTTTGTGAGGACGAGGAACGTGATCCTGCGGACCCACTTCTCCATGAGCTCCTCCTTGTTCTTGAGACAGAAGTCCTGGAAGATCCTGCTCCAGGTGGCGTCGTCCGTATCCCCCTTGTCCTTGATGGCCACGTTCAGGATGTGGATCGGCTCCGTCGGCTGCGTGACAGAGAGGGCATGATCTCAGACAGACGTGGAGAGAGAGAGAGAGAGAGAGAGAGAGAGACAGAATATGTCTTCAGCCACAGACTCAATATTAATTTCAAGATTTCTACAAAATTGTGGAAATGAATATCGACATTATTAATTGAAATCTTGTTTCAGAGTCGGGATGAAGAACGAGATGTTCCGCCTGATTGTTTCACCTTGTTGTCGTCCTCGTTGGCCTCCCCGGGCGCCATGGCGACGTTGATGCTGGTGCTGAGGCGGCTGTCCGAGTTCTCCAGCGCGTCCAGGACCTTGGGCGACACGGAGACGTTGGAGCCGAGCTCCTCCAGGATGTCCAGCATCTCGCACGAGTACTGCTGGAACTGGTCGAACGACTGGAACGCGGCCATGCAGCCTGCGGAACACGAGGAACACGTGACAATCTCAAAGTGACCAACGGAACCACATTCTTTGGCGGCCGAGACAAGAAGTTTCGTGAACAAAACGTCAATATCGAGAGAAGAAAGAACAGTGAATAAGAAGGGTATCGTACGATTGAAAGATTGAAGATGAGAATGAATGGATACGTTATCACTTTCAATTATTAAAGGTATGATGAACGACGTGATGAAAAACGATACATGGTTCAGAGTAACGTAACAGTATTTGATGTATGTGTGAATTTATTTGTATAATTTAATTAAGATAGATTTGAGATAGCGGAACACAATGGAGATGAGAGAAGAGTAGGAAGACCAAGAGAGAAGTGCGTTGAACTCACCGGTGCGCTGGCAGGTGTCCGTCATCAGCGAGGACTCCAGTAGGTCCGTGGGCGACACCTCGATGTTCCACGGTATCCTGCAACAACGACACACGCATCAGACGCGGCCAATCACGGCGCGGCGAGCGGCAACAAGTAAGACCTCACGGCCAATCACGCTGCAGCAAGCGGCAACAAGACACGACGCTCGGCCATCATGGCGCAGCGAGCGGCAATACGGTACGCCGCTCGGCCACTCATAGAGCAGGGAGCGAGGACAATCTTTACAATTCTAAATTTGGTTTTTGCTCATTCCATTTCATTTCAATACAGTGAAACCTCTATCTATCATTTTTCAAGGGACCAGGATAATGAAACCATCCATGCAGGAAAACGATCCATCCAGGTAAATTTAACATTGATTATATGGGAGTGGGGTTGAACCAAATGAACGATGCAAGCAGGAAAACGATGCATAGAGGTTTCACTGTGTTCGAATACATTCTTCAGAATTGATAATCAAAGATTACTGCTCAATATCCTGCACAATTATCGATACGACAGTTGAGCCGAGTGACCGCTCACGACAGCCGCAACGAACAGGAACGTGTGGAATGGACCGAAGAAGCTGCAGATCGTGACCGAGAGAACGAGGGCGTACCGACCTGTTTGGATGCGACGAGAGAACGAGGGCGTACCGACCTGTTTGGATGCGACGACGGCAGCAGGAACTGGAAGTGGACGCAGCTGATCTCGCTGTCCGACAGGTCGAGCAGCTGGAGGCAGGTCAGCTCGTACGAGATGTACGCTCGTCTCACGTACACCTGCGGCACACGAGTCACAACGTACAGTGGGGCTGATTCAACAAGTGTTCAATGTTGCTTGACGACCCCACCAACAGCTGGGTTATACGGGGGTACGAATGAGCGGGTGATAATGAAACTATGAAGTGATGATAGGTGAAAGGACGTTTACTAAAACCCGTGCCTTATGCGGGACTCGAACCCACGCCCAACTGATACTTCAGTTTCTACTGCTAGCGACAATTGACTACTAATTGACTACTAGTTGACTACTCTACTAAAAGCTAACCAACACATGGAAACCGTTATCACCTAGAGCAGAGCGTTACATACGGCCTCGTCGGGAAAGACAGGTCACCAGCAGCTTACCTCGAGCGAAGCGTTGCAGACGGCCTTGTTCGAATGGTAGAAGAAGTCGTGGAGGATGTCGAAGATCGAAGTCTCGGACAGGATCAGCTTCTGGAGGTTCTCGGGGTGGAAGTCGTGGCCGTACATGTCGACGGCCGATAGGAAGATGGACTCCATCTGATTGTGTCGCAGCTCGTACGCTGGCTGGTGAGCCGCTATCAGGACCTGGAGCAACATAACCTCACTTTACACGTGCAACATAACCGCACTTTACACGTGTCGACGGCAGACAGGAAGATGGACTCCATCTGATTGTGACGCAGCTCGTACGCTGGCTGGTGAGCCGCTATCAGCACCTGGAGCAACATAACCTCACTTTACACTCGGACTATCAATACGCCTCCGATATACTCTCATAAAAGGCGTAAGATTAGAGAAGAAGGGATACACAATATAGATATAAAATATGTACACATGGTCAAAGAACAAGACGGAAAAAATGAATACGATTGAACAATTTTATCATAAGGAGATGTAGGAATTATGGAGACTTGAAGTTCAACTCGGTAAAACCGAAAACGGAGTGTCAGATATTCCGAGTACGTGATGTACCGGCTGGTGGCCCTGAGAGCGAAAGAGAGGAGAGAGGGGAGAGAGATGAGACGGTTGCTAAGGGCGACAGTAACCAAGGGCGACGTACCTGCCGGGCCCTGAGGGGGGAAAGAGAGAGCAGAGAGTGCGAGTAGAGGGAGAGGGAAGACGGTTGCTAAGGGCGACGGTAACCAAGGGCGACGTACCTGCCGGGCCCTGAGGGGGGAGAGCGAAAGAGACAGAAGACGGTTGCTAAGGGCGACAGTAGCCCGGGGTGACAGTAACCAAGGGCGACGTACCTGCCGGGCCCTGAGGGCGACGCGCGAGTGCTCGCTCCGGTTCAACGAGGTGAGCTCGTTCAAGGTCGAGGCCAGCTCGTCCGTGAGTCCCGGCTCGTTGCTCCACAGGTGGTCGATCAGCATCGTGACCAGCATGTTCTTGCGCGTCACCTGACACGGGATAACACGACCGCGTTAGTACAACGCGTCAACCAATCGACACGTTACGATGATGATTATGATAGCGACAGCAGACACGCTATCTAGTGGCTCTCTATTGGTAGCTTATGACTATCTATTGCACAGCTATTGAATATCTATCGGACATTTAATGTACATCTAATGGACAGCTATTGTACATCTACTGGACGATCGCGTATGTCCGACTCATCATGGAGTTGTATACATGGAGGTCTATCTCAGTGCCAAGCCGTGTACCAGATCCCATACTTCCGGTTACTTCGAAACGGCGGACATGTTCTTTTTTCAACTTGGAGCTTCTCCCACATTGGTAATTCAGCAAGGCTTTCTTTACTATCACAAATTATGTAATAATATAGAAGGCAAGACCTTCTGTATTATTACATTATGTAATGTTATAGAAGGCCTGAATTCAGACACTAAATATAAAACAAGTTTCGTTGGGCCTACACCTGACAACAATCAGCTTGAGCAGGGAACATGGCTGCCGTTACCCACTATTAGTTGTGATCAAGTGGGCCGAGTTTTTAGCACGGAGTTCTACCTCCAGTACAATACAACTCCATGATCTATTGCACAGCTATTGAATATCTATTGGACATATAATGGACATATATTGGACAGCAATTGTACATCTACTGGACATCTACTGGCCATATATTCGACATCTATTGGACAGCTATTGGCTATCTCTTGGACAGCTAACGGACAGCCAATGTACAGCAATTGTACATCTATTGGCTATCTCTTGGATGTGAGCTAGTGGGCGTGTACCTGTGCGTGGCTGAAGATCGTGTTGGTGACGGCCAGCATGTCGTCCTTGTGCTTCTCCCTCAACGCCGACACGCACTTGTCGTAGCTGCCTGCAACAGACAGAGACAGACTTATGCACTACGTGCGAGAGCGAGCGAGACAGACCTTACAATTAATAGTTTCTATTCTGTGCAAGAGTTTGTTGATGCTGGATTTCATATTGCTCATTAAATTCACCTATTAATACGTAGCGGCTATTCAATAATTTTGTTTTTTGCGCTATTCAAATGATTATGTATAGTATCTAGTAGCCGCCCCGGTGGCTCAGTCAATTATCGCTAGCGGTAGTAACTGAAGTCACCGTTGGGCGTGGGTTCGAATCCCACATAAGGCATGGGTTTTTGTAAACGTTCTTTCACCTATCATCACTTCATCGTTTCATTCGTACCCCCGTATAACCTAGCTGTTGGTGGGGTCGTTAAGCAACATTTAAAAAAAAAAAAGTATCTAGTAAACTATATTCACGTATTTCTTTGAATGTATCTTTGAATTTGTTGTACTGGTACGGTTCTCATCTCGCATCATATCAGGCTATATATACTTTCAAACGGATGTTGCGAGTCGGGAATCGTACCCGTCGAGACGTGGCCCCAGATACCAACACACTGGAATCAGCAGTGAGTCGCCAACAGCAAGCTTACCTTGTTGGAACTAACATTGCCAACAGCAAGCTTACCTTGTTGGAACTAACATTGCCAACAGCCAGCTTACCTTGTCGTAACTAACGTCGCCAACAGCAGGCTTACCTTGTCGTAACTAACGTCGCCAACAGCCAGCTTACCTTGTCGTAACTAACGTCGCCAACAGCAAGCTTACCTTGTTGGAACTAACATTGCTAACAGCAAGCTTACCTTGTTGGAACTAACGTCGCCAACAGCCAGCTTACCTTGTCGTAACTAACGTCGCCAACAGCCAGCTTACCTTGTTGGAACTGGCTCTCGACAGCGTAGTACTGGCGCAGCAGCTCGTGAACGGCAGCCTTCATGCGGCCGCGGATGCCGTTACGGTACCGCTGGACCAGCTGAACGATGCTCTGCGTCGTCAGGAAGAACACGTCGCGTTCCGCTCGCTTCTGCAGACTCGCCGCGTGCCTGGGAACAACGAGACGGTCGGCTTAGAGTCACGGAGAACGCAGAGAACACGGCCAACGAGGAGTGAGAAGGAGATTCAAGGTAACGTTTACTCTACTATCACCTGACTATCATCTATCCATTTAACTATATTTTTTTCTACGATCCGACGACTGTCTTTATCATCCTATGTAGGCGTATATTATATATTTGACAGAATGCGGATATGTGAGCCCATCATTTCAACAGAGAAACGGAGCCTCTTCATTTTGTTCTATCTCTGTTTTTATTCATTAAATATTTTGCTGCGGACAAAAAAAAACATTCAATTCCTGAAATCGTGGTTCTCTCTGGAATTGGGCGAATAAATAACGTCTTCATCCGTTGAAATCTTGTTTCAGGATTATAATGTCCTTCCAACTTCCAACGACACTCAATACGAAGCCAAGAAAGCAAGTGATCGATAACGGTCGTCAAACATAACCCTACTTATCGGCGCGTAAACATAACCCTACTTATCAGCGCGTAAACATAACCCTACTTATGAGCGCATAAACATAACCCTACTTATCAGCGCGTCAACATAACCCTACTTATCGGCGCGTCAACATAACCCTACTTATCAGCGCGTAAACATAACCCTACTTATGAGCGCATAAACATAACCCTACTTATCAGCGCGTCAACATAACCCTACTTATCGGCGCGTGAACATAACCCTACTTATCGCCGCGTAAAGAGCTCACCCGTCTATCACGCCCGCTATCTGCTGGCTGGGAAACTGCGCCAGGACCGACGTTATGTTCCTCTCGTAGAGGGACATCAGCTTGCGGATCTTCTTCTCGACGGAGATCGGTATCCGGCCCGATATGGACGCGATCACCTCCTGCAGCTCGAGCAGCGGCAGACTGGGGTCGCGGAGGGACGACATGAACTTCTCGATGATCTCGCGCAGCCGCAGCTGGTGGTACGGGTCGGGCAGGCAGTAGCCTAGGGCGAGACAGGTTGCCGTGGTTACGCCGGGGCGGTCAGCGAGCTTCGGTGGCGGTGGAGGGATATTCGGAGACGAATATCCAGTATTTAATGATATGGTTTGAAAATATTCTGAATATTGAATATTTTAGAATATTCTCAGATTGAATACCAGTATTTGATAATAGGCCTACTCAATATTTTGGATTATTTTCATATCGACTATCTGAGAAAATACATTATTCAGAATATCGAATAGGCCTATTCAATATCTGAGGATTTTCATCATTTGAGAATAGGGCCTATTGAATATTCGAGAATATTGAATATTTAAGAATATTGAATATTTGAGAATTCTCAAGATTTGAGAATATTCAAGATTTGAGAATAATCAATATTTCAGAATATTTGATAATTCAGAATATGTAAGATTTGATAATATTCAATATTTGAGGATTCTCAATATTTCAGAAGTAGAGCGAGTATCCGAACACGCGACGTACCGGCCAGAATGTTCTCGAGCGTTGTGCGGAAGCCGACGTGGACGCGGTTGAGCTTCTCGCCGACCCCGGGGGCGTTGCCCTCCAGCTCGGGGAACGGCGCCGTGTACTCCTGCGCCTTGGTGACCAGCGACGCGTCGTCGAGCTCGAGGTGGGCGATGATGGAGCCCGCGTCCAGCACGGCGCCGGGCCGCTTCGAGTAGAACACGCTGCCGGCCTCACTGCATGTCACCGTCATCACCATCTTCATCACCTGGGGACAAGAGCGGCGGTGATCAGCGAGGCTTACACGAGGGGTTAACAACTAAAAGAATCATTTGTTAACTTTGAAAAAAATAAAAAATATGGAGAAAAATCGAGGTAATCCAAAAATCAAAGAATGTGGAAAACCGTAGGAAAATGAAAAATCAAAAGATGGAAAAAAACGAAGAAAACCACAAGAAGCCATGAAAAAAAAAAATAGAAGTGAGAGAACCAACAAAAAAATAATGAAAATAGAAAAAATATCCAAAAATAAGAAAAATCAAGAATCAGGTGTACACTTTTGAAAAATGAAAAAATATTGAGAAAATTGAAATGATCGAAAAATCAGAGAAAAATGTGAAGAATAGAAGAAAAATAAGAAAATCAAAGATTTATTTTAAAAAATCAAGGATGAAAAAAACAAAGAAAACCACGGGAATTGATAAAAAAAAAAAAAAATTACCAGAAGTGAAAAAAATCGAGAAAAAATTACGAAAAAAAAAAAATGATAATGAAATAAAAAAAAGAAATGCAAGAATCAGGTGTACACTAAGACGTTGAGTCGTCACCCCTCGGCCCCTCCCGACCCCCTCTCGGCCCGCTCACCTCTATCTCCGCGTACGCCTGCCCCGGGTTGACGTGTCCCCCGTCCTCCACCAGGTAGTTGAGCAGCTTGCCAGCAGACGGCGCCCGCAGCAGCGACGGGTCGTTCTCCTTGTCGAACACGCACGTCTGGTTGCCGATCACGATGCGGTAACGGTCCACCTCCTCGCGCATGTACGTCGTGAAGCTGGCCCCGTCCACCGACAGCAGGATTCCTGCGAGACGGAGCGGATATTAGACGAGCGGTCATTCCAGTCTTAGAGAGCTTTGTTAGATGAGCGTTAGCGAAGATTTCCACCCAACTCTTACCGAGCTTTGTTTGTCTGTTTGTTTATTGTTTTGTTTTGTTGAATTGGAAAATAGAATCTCTCCGATATAATTCAAATTTTACTCAAATGTGAACACGTAAATGATACACATAATTAAAATTGTATGCAATTCAGACCAGCCGTTCGATGAAAATAATGTAATAAATGATTTTCATTCATCAAATAGATGGAAATGAAAGCAGGATAATGCAGCAGAGATTGGTTCACGGCTCCCTAGATTCGTTGGTAACGAATGGAATATGCATTATATGATCAAGGTGTGTAAGTTCTCGATTACAGTGAAACCTCTACGCATCGTTCCCGGATCCATCGTTTTCCTGCTTGTATCATTCATTTTATCTCACCCCACTCCCATATAATCAATGTTAAATTTTTCTGGTCCCTCGAGTAACGATGGTTAGAGGTTTCACTGAATACTTCATGCAGACATCTCGCTCATCACGTAGCGTTATAGAAATGAATGAACTCACCCCCGTCGGACAGGCGGTGCACCTCGATCTCCTTGAAGGAGTTGTTCATGACCAGGAAGTAGGTGTTGGGTCCGGACTTGGTGGCCTGGACCTTGTACCGGAGCCCGGCGTTGATCAGCTCCAGGCTGACCGTGTTGTCCAGCGTGTTGCAGCCCTGGATCTGGCCCCTGAAACACACGCACGCAACGCTCAACACACGCACGCAACACTCAACACACGTACGCAACACTCAACGCACGCACGCAACACTCAACGCACGCACGCAACAGGTCATGTCACGGTGACTTGTGCAACATTTACACGCATAATTTCAATGACTGTGCTTTCATTTTCCACAAAAAAAGAGAAATATTAATACCCAGGCCCTACCCATGACTTGACCATCTTTCACTTTCACTCCGCATATTACGGATATCATAGTCTACATCATCGAATTCATCAAATTCTACTTCAGAATGTGCACATGAAATATCGTTGATTATTTGAGCTTGTAGGCCACGCGTAGATCCACTGTTTAAAAATGCTTTATTTACAATACTGGTAACATCTGGCGTGGGAATAGTTTCTTCAATTCGGCCGACAGGTCGCAGATAAAGCACAAAGTCGTAGGTTTTACCGATCAGCTGTTAACAAGGTCCAAGCTGTTGCATGCTTTGACAGATGGCCAAGCGCATTACTGCGATTGCCGCAAGTTAGCCAAACATTGTGTGAGCGCATGCATGCGCTAGACGCAGCAAAAGAATTGAAAAATGATAATGACTATGATGAAAAGTGACCCATATTTCATAATAACCTAAAGCTGGATTTCCATGCACGCGTTTCTCATGTCGCGCGACAAAATCACGAGTGGCAAACATTATGAAAGTTGCTTGGCGATCCAAGAGTATACACATCTAGCGACAAAAACTTGAACTACTATTGGCCCCAATTATTTTGTGCATCTGTCAACGTCTTATGGAAGTCGATTATCGATAAATCGCCGTATGCAGTATCAAAAACTGTCTACTTCCGCCAATATCGCGAGTTCATACCGCTCGAATGTTGAGCAAACCTCTACGTCCGCGACTTGTCCCTGATTGGTCAGTGAAGGAAAATGTCTCCGACTTTGAGCCGCCATGTCGCGCGACATGAGAATCGCGTGCATGGAAATCCAGCTGGAAACAGCAGATTCGTGAACACCAGAAAATGTCATTGTATCAATACCATTAGGATACTTTGTGTTCCCAAGTTATAGATAAAAAAAAAACTACCACTGTTAATAATTTGTACCCTCAACCTGATCATGGTAAATATCAAATCAAAAAATCTACTTTAAAACCACCCTGTTGCACATTCAGAGGAAATAAAAAATGAAAAATGAGAACAAATTAATAATCTAATCTGAGAAGAATGTGGTACCTCTCCAGCGATGTCTGGAAGTTCTGGAACGTGGTGAGGATGGCACGGTCGGCGATGTGCAGCGCGCCGCAGATCACGCCCAGCATCACGTCCGGCTTCTCCGCCTGGACCCGCCCGGCGATCAGCTCGTCCAGCCACGACGTGTCTATCGTGTTGTCCTGGAAACTGGGCGTCTCCAGCAGCTTGATCAGGTACTCGACGGTCGTGCGGAAGTCGCCGCGGATCGACAGCTCTTTCAGCGCAATCACAAGGTTCCTGCGCACGGAGCAACGGCGTTACGACGCGGTCAACGTTAGCAGTTATAGAATAGTGATGAAATAGCAAATAGTAATAGTATGGGTAAAAACTGCTTCGAGTGGTACTAATTTGGCACTTTCATGTTGTTTATTCAAAATGGCTGACCCGATCAAGTTGAAAATGTCCAGAAATGTGTATCAAAATGTAATTCAACTTCCAAAATTCCATTTTTTTGGAAAATAAAAATATCTCCTTTTTTTCCGCTGTGTTATTCTGAAGGGTATTTTTGAATTTCCTAAATTCATAAAAAAAAAAGTTACCCCCCGATAATGCCACAAAACTATACAGATCTAAGTTAGATGAGGAACCATATTGAAAAAAGGTTTGAAGTTAATAGCTGTATCCGTTTGACCTGTGGAGAACTGACAAAAAAACATTTGAAAAAAATAAAAAAACGAACACCAATTTCTTTCAGTATGCCAAATTGAATCCTCGTTGAACCTCGTCTAATGAAAACAAAGTGTGTAGAGTTTTCGACTATACTTTATATAGACATTCCGCTCATTACACAACGCACATTCTGCGTTTGTTCATTGAAAGCCAGTCCCAGGGTAATAATGTCCCTCGATAACCGCAGTGGACGAGCGGCTGTACTTACTCCCTGGCCTGCGCGCGGTTCTCGCCCCACGAGAAGCAGTGACCGAACTGAGAGTCGGCGAACTCGTGCAGCCCGCCCGACGCAGCCACGCTGAAGTATCCCCACACGTTCTTGGACGAGCGGAAGTTCAGTTCCTGCACCGTTCCCGAGCTGGGCTTGAAGCCTGAGGGGAGACAACGAGCGTTAGACGAGCCATTCTTTCTTCAGACCTAACCTAACCTAACCTAACTCCTGCACCGTTCCCGAGCTGGGCTCAACAGCAAGCTTACCTCTACAACAGCAAGCTTACCTCTACAACAGCAAGCTTACCTCTACAACAGCAAGCTTACCTCTACAACAGCACGCTTACCTCTACAACAGCACGCTTACCTTCGTCCGGGTTCTCGCTGGTGATGCGTGCAGCTATGACGTGGCCCCAGGGCTGCGGCTTGTGCCTGGGCTCAACAGCAAGCTTACCTCTACAACAGCACGCTTACCTCTACAACAGCAAGCTTACCTCTACAACAGCAAGCTTACCTCTACAACAGCAAGCTTACCTCTACAACAGCAAGCTTACCTCTACAACAGCACGCTTACCTTCGTCCGGGTTCTCGCTGGTGATGCGTGCAGCTATGACGTGGCCCCAGGGCTGCGGCTTGTGCCTGGGCTCAACAGCAAGCTTACCTCTACAACAGCAAGCTTACCTCTACAACAGCACGCTTACCTCTACAACAGCACGCTTACCTCTACAACAGCACGCTTACCTTCGTCAGGGTTCTCGCTGGTGATGCGCGCAGCTATGACGTGGCCCCAGGGCTGCGGCTTGTGCCTGGGCTCGTCGAAGTCGATCAGCGTCTGGCCCCAGGGGGACTCTCCGTACAACAGGCGGATGTCCTTGATCTGGTACAGCGGCAGTCCCATGGCGATCTGACCCCAGCACAAACAAACACATACGGGGATCAGTGAGACGTTGATGACCTCGTGCAATCAATTGCTACTAGGAAAACGCCATAAATGCGTTGTTGATCGAGCGAATAGTAATAGTATGGGTGAAAATGGGTAAAAACTGCTTCGAGTGGTACCAATTTAGCACATTTTATGTGTTTTCTTCAAAATGGCTGACCCGATCAAGCTGAAAATTCCCAGAAATGTGTATCAAAATCTAATTTAACTTCACGCCAAATTTCATTTTTTCGTAAATATATATTTTTTTCCCGCTGTGTTATTCTAATGAGTATTTTTGAAATTTCTAAAATTCATGAAAATAAAAGTTACCACCCGATAATGCCACAAAACTATACAGATCTAAGTTAGATGAGGAACCATCATAAATTTTGTTTCAGTATGTCAAATTGAATCCTCGCTAGCCGTTTCGAAAATAAAAGCGTCTTGTTTGGGCCTACCAAAAATTGCAATTTCAGTGAATTTTAAGAACGAACTTTTAGAAATAACGATAACAGTCCAATTTTGTTTTGATATTCAGCCAGAAGAATTGATAGCCTACTGGGGAAGAAAATATGTTTTTGAATATCTCAGTTAGTGTGGCTGTTAATGCGTGAGTTAATGCGTGAGTGTGGGCGGTTAGTTTTGGTCTGCGGGCGGTCTGAAGTCAGGTCAGCCCGGGCTTCGGTTAGGTTGAAAAAATCTCAATTTAAAATTTTTTTTTAGTTTACTGTATGCGGAACTAGACGTCTCATTCCTTCATACGGCTTCGATGAGAAAATTTTATTCAGTGAGCTTGATTAGTGGGTGAGATAGTGCGTGAGTGTGTGAGTGAGTGAGTGAGTGAGTGAGTGAGTGCTAGAGATGGCACGTTATCGCGTGACAGTCACCTGCAGCTGTGCGGCGGGCAGGTTGACGTCAGCCACCATCTCCGTGCACGGATGCTCGACCTGGAGCCTGGGGTTCAGCTCCAGGAAGAAGAAGTTTCCGTCAGTGTCGTACAGGTACTCCACCGTCCCCGCGCTCACGTACCCCACCATCTTGGCCAGACGCACCGCAGCCTGGAACACACGCACGCGTCACACGTCGGTATCACGTGGCATGGTTGGAAACGGGAGTTATTGAAAGAGCTATTGAGAAAACCAATTAAATCCAAGCAATAGTTGTCACCAATTAATGGAGAACGATTGAAACAAGGCCTTCTATATTATCAGAGAAATCATTGAGAATGAGTAATGAATATAAAAGGAGGGTCTCAAGGTGTGTATATGTATACGGCTGTCATCACGTTTCATATAGTAGTCTAATATTACAATATATAATATTAAATTGCATCTAATATTTCCTTCATGAGAATAGTCTACGAAACAAACCGACCGAATGGAAAGATTGATTTTCAACTTGAATGCCGTCAACACATCAACTTGATATAACTTTTTGAAAGAATTCGATGTCATTCTTATTAGCTCATCCATCAACGCGGAAACACATAACGCGTTTTCCTAGTAGATTGTTAGAGTATTCGAGTATCTTTCGAAATTAATTATTTATCTTTTTTGTGTGGTGAGTTATGAATTTAAATGAAATACTTTACTATTGGCCAACCTGGTGGGTTTTATATCGAACATTTTACCAACTGCGAAAGGGTTAATATTTATCAACGGCCGTACCTTCTCCATCTGCTCGAAGACGTCGTGCTCGGCAATGACCGCCGGCGCCTCCTCGATGATCTTCTGGTGGCGCCGCTGTATGGAGCAGTCGCGCCCGAACAGCGATATCGCGTTGCCGTACTGGTCGGCCAGGAGCTGCACCTCGAGGTGGCGGGCGCAGCGGGCCAGCTTCATCACGAACACGGGCGAGCCGGGCACTTCCGCCTGCACCTGTTGCCGGGCACGAGATATACGAGGTTCAACACGGGCATTTATAGAACGAGGCAAACGCCATATATGCGTTGTTAGACGAGCGGATAGTAATAGTATGGGTGAAAATGGGAAAAAACTGCTTCGAGTGGTAGGCCTACCAATTTAGCACATTTCATGTTTTTTCTTCAAAATGGCTGACCCGATCAAGCTGAAATTTTTTAGAAATATGTATCAAAATGTAATTAAACTTCACGCAAAATTTAATTTTTTGGGAATTTTTTTTTTTTTTTTTTTTTTCCGCTCTGTAATTCTAATGAGTATTTTTGAAATTTAGGAAATTCTTGAAAAAAAAGTTACCATCAGATAATGCCACAAAACTATACAGATCCAAGTTAGATGAGAAACCATATTGGAAAAAATATTTGAAGTTGATTTGTGTTTCCACCACTTCTTCTAGGGCAGTCTTCTTATCAGTCGGTTCCTGCCAGTTCAAATAATATGAATAGAGTAAAACCTCTACGCAACGTTCCCGGATTCATTGTTTTCCTGCTTGTATCATTCATTATTTCTCACCCCACTCCCATATAATCAATGTTGAATTTTCCTGGACGGATGGTTTTATTTTCCTGGTCCCTTTAAGAACGATGGATAGAGGTTTCACTGTATACAAATTAAAATGATATAAAATAAAACAAACACAGACATGACATATTATGACATTCATGAATACAGAATAGAAAATAATAAACAACGCAGAACGGATCTAGTCGGCTAACGCTCGGTCACTCACCATCCTGAACATGTTGGCGAACTCCTCGGCGGCCTCGACCTTGCGGATGCCCTTGCCGCCGCCGCCCTCGCTGGCCTTGATCATGACGGGGAAGCCGATGCGCTGCGCCGCCAGCAGACCGTCCTCGGCCGTCGTCACGCAGCCCTTGCGGAACAGCTCCGACGGGATCTTGATCTTCTTGCCGTTGTACTGGGCGACCAGGTCTGGAACGCGATACGGGCGGGTGAGACGAGAGAACGATACGTGAGGAGGATTCAATTTTGAATTTGTATTTTTCATTTTTGGGAACTCGATTTTTTTGGGAAAATTTGAAAAATTTTGGAAAATTCAAACTTCTTTGATTAGGATTTTTTTTTTCTTCGAAAATTTATAGTCTACTGTACCTTTTTTTGTTGAAAATTCATATTTTTCGGGGTTTCTCCGACTGTTATAATGCTATTTGCGATTAAGGAGCCGCGTGCACGGTGCGTATATCGAAAAAATCACGAAAAATACAAGAATAAAAAGATTATAGAAAATCAGAAAAATCACTAAAAATGAAAAAAAAATCACGAAAAATAAAATAGTGAGAATATGATAGAAAATCGGGAAAATCACAATAGATAAAAAAATTACGAAAAAAAAAAATTACGAAAAATCGAAAAAAAAAAAAAAAACAGAAATACACTGAAATGTCAAGATATCGTCAACTCTGAACGTTTGTACTGACCGCTACCCGACCAAGGCAGTGTGGGTATGTTGGCCGTCTGCGCCACGATACTCGACGCGATCTTGTCGCCCAGCGCCCACATGGCTCGTTCCGGCGGGCCCAGGAACACGACGTTGTTCTTGCTCAGCATGTCGGGCAGCTTCGGGTTCTCCGACGCGTGGCCCCAGCCCGCCCACACCGCCTGCACCTGAAACACGCGTCACTCGCGCGTCAGTACTCACGCAGAGACACTCGTTCAAGTGAGAACATATTAGGAATATTTCAAGAAATTTAAAAAAATATATAAATATATCTACGGCCGAGATAACCAACTCCGTTGGGTCAGAGGATGAGTGTCACCACATCTCTCTAGGGCAGAGAGCGCCTAACGCTACAAGATTGGCTGCCTAACGCTACAAGATTGGCTGCCTAACGCTACAAGATTGGCTGCTCAACGCTGCAAGATTGGCTGCCTAACACTACAAGATTGGCTGCCTAACGCTACAAGATTGGCTGCCTAACGCTACAAGATTGGCTGCCTAATGCTACAAGATTGGCTGCCTAACGCTGCAAGATTGGCTGCCTAACGCTACAAGATTGGCTGCCTAACGCTACAAGATTGGCTGCCTAACGCTGCAAGATTGGCTGCCTAACGCTACAAGATTGGCTGCCTAACGCTACAAGATTGGCTGCCTAACGCTACAAGATTGGCTGCCTAACACTACAAGATTGGCTGCCTAACGCTACAAGATTGGCTGCTCAACGCTGCAAGATTGGCTGCCTAACGCTACAAGATTGGCTGCCTAACGCTGCAAGATTGGCTGCCTAACGCTACAAGATTG
>OU015475.1:719806-724806 GCA_907164805.1 Brachyptera putata
AATGATTTTGTATCAAATTTCGACTTAATCAAGAAGACAAGTAAGGACTGCCCAACAACAACAACAACAACAAAAGCAACAAAATAACAACAACAACAACAGAAACAGCAACAACAGCAGCAACAACAGCAGCAACAACAGCAGAATAACAAAAACAAAAACAACAGCAACAGCAATAACAGCAACAGAAACAACAGAACAGAAACAACAGCAACAACAACGTCTGTATGCGTGGTTATTACTGTCATAACCCCCCCCCCCCCCCCCCCTCACGATCAAGTCAGCGGAGAGCCTGTATAGAGGAGAGGTCTGAATGGCAACAATGGCCAGTAGGTCTGTGCCTGATACGTAGAACAAGTGCTACGCTATAGAAGACCGTGACCTTCCCGCAGCGGCCTTGATAGCATCCACAAGGCCGTGAGCTACACCGCAATCAGCTGTTCGCTTATCTCTCTCGCTCTCTCTCTCTCTCTCTCTCTCTCTCTCTCTCTCTTCTCCTTTGTATCTTTCTTGTGGCATTCCTTCGTTCATTGAGGCATCAGATTTCATTTCAGATCGAATCAGTCGAGGATGTTTGTAAATGGTAAATCAGATTAATTGGGCTGATTTAGGGTCGTTTAGGCTGCCCAACAACAACAACAACAGCAACGACAACAACAGCAACAACAACATCAACGTCCTCAAGTGATGACGTAGATCGTTCATGTTTGATGTTGCTTAACGACCCCACCATCTGCTAGGTTATACGGGGGTACGAATGAGCAGATGATAATGAAACGATGAAAGGACGTTTCCAAAAACCCATGCCTTATTCGGGACTCGAACCCACGCCCAACGGTGACTTCAGTTACTACCGCTAGCGATAGTTGACTTAGCCACCGAGGCGGCTTGTGATTACTATTAAAATCTATTGAAAATATACTATTAAATCAATACTACAATTGAAAAGTATCGTTATCTTGTGATCGTTGAATAGCGGCTGCCCAACAACAACAACAACAGCAGCAACAACAACAACAACAGCAACAACAACAACAACAACAACAACAGCAAGGTCCTCGTCGAGTGATGACGTAGATCGTAGCCCGCCATCAAGTGAGAAACCACTGTAAGTCCTTGGGGACATTCTTGCCTGTGCTAGCAGCCAGTGTTGTTGTCGGGGCGAGGGAATTACCGCTGGACAGGTTGCTGTTGTTCTTGTTGTTGTTGGTGCTGAAGGACGGCGCATCACAACAACAACACTGCGCATGCGCGACTAGTTGATTTATATGAGCACATTATATTATATGATTTCATGAGTGACTGACAACTCTTACTAGGATAATAGAGGGAATGAGAAATTAGGGATATTAAGATGAATACGAGAACAAAGAAGAAAGAAGAATAGGGTACAGTCAGAGAAGAAAGAAGAAAGAAGAGAAGGGTAGAATTCGACGATAAGAAGAAAGAAGAATAGGGTCCAGTCAGAGAAGAAAGAAGAAAGGAAAGGAGGGTATAATTCGACGATAAGAAGAAAGAAGAATAGGGTACAGTCAGAGAAGAAAGAAGAAAGGAAAGGAGGGTAGTATTCGACGATAAGAAGAAAGAAGGGGAGGGTATAATTCGACGGTAAGAAGAAAGAAGGGGAGGGTAGAATTCGACGATAAGAAGAAAGAAGGGGAGGGTAGAATTCGACGATAAGAAAAAAGAAGAATAGGGTACAGTCAGAGAAGAAAGAAGAAAGGAAAGGAGGGTAGTATTCGACGATAGGAAGACTGGCCTGAAAAATTGACTAACTGTGCTGAAAAAACAAATATCCTCATTTTCTACTTCTTGAGAAGCATGATGTACAGAAATTGGTTTTAGATAAAAGTCTTTCAGTTTCCAAAAGTCCGGAACACATTATAAGTATGAACCGTTTCTGTGATATATCCGGACATTACCAGCATTGGTATTGAGAGTAAACCAAACACACGAATGTTCCTATCATCTCATTAATCATCCATCCGACGCCAATAGATCTGCGCTATCATAACAATGTGCCTTTTAACACAATATGACAAAATAAAGGGCAGTTGGTCTCAGTACAGTTTTTATTTTTATTTCAATGTTGCGTAACGACCCCACCAACAGCTAGTTTATACGAGGGTACGAATGAGCAGATGATAATGAGAAGTTATGATAGGTGAGATGACGTTTACAAAAACCCATGCCTTATGCGGGACTCGAACCCACGCCCCACGGTGACTTCAGTTACTACCTAGCGATAGATGACCGGGGAGCCATCTTCGTCGCCACTCTACCAGTTTCCTTGACGACCAGTTATCAGCCCCCCTCCCCCCTGATCTGCCGAACACACACACACACACCTCACTGACCTACCTGCTACACCGTTAGGCCACCTGTTGGCGGCACACATACACACACACGCACACTCTCTCCACAGAAGAGCTCCTCAAGCATTTCAAGACATGCTCAAGACACGGCTTCTAGATCATGCAATGATCATCAACTGATGGATATTTTATTTCATTAACCAATGGGGACGATGTGTCAAGAGAAGAACCCCACCGAGTGGTTGATTTAAGAGTCGGCTCAGTTGAGGACCCCATTATGAAGCAGTTGCTATGGGAGTCTAGCTAGCCAATGGGGCTAGAGAGGACCCCACCGAGTTATTGACCTGAGAGTCCGACCAGTCCAGGCCCCCACTGTATGTCAGTTGCTATGGGAGTATCGCTAGCCGATGAGGCTAGAGAGGACCCCACCGAGTGGTTGATATAGGAGTCGAGGACCAGTCGAGGACCCCACTGTGGAGCAGTAGCTATGGGAGTCTCGCTAGGAGTCTCTCTATACCCAAGAGACTAGAAATAAGTATCCCACTGTGTGTCAGTTGCTATGGGACTCAATGACACTAGAGAAAAGGACCCCACTGACCAGCGGTTGCTATGAGTTTCTCGCCAGTCAATAGAGGACCCCACCGAGTGCTTGACAAAAGGCGGACAGATGAATTCCCACTTTGAATCAGTTGCTATATGAGTATCGTTAGCCAATGAGACTATGGGACAAGGACCCCACTGACCATCGGTTGCTATGGGAGTCTTGCTAGCCAATGGGGATAGAGAGGACCACACTAAACAACGGTTGCTATGGGAGTATCGTTAGCCAACGGGTGTACACAGGACATTTCCCACACCAGAGGATCCATCCCACTGTGCAGCAGTAGCTATGGGAGTCTCTCTAAGAGTCTCTCTAGCCAATGAGACTAGAGGACCCCACCGACCAGCGGTTGCTATGGGAGTCTCACCTCAGCAACGTCGCGGAGTTCTCCGACGTCTCCTCTTCCTCCACATCTTCCTCGACCGAGAAGGAGTGCAGCACGAACCTCTTGCGATGCGTCATCTCTCTCTCTCTAGCACACGCGTGCACTACTGACGCTGTCTCACTCTAACACACGCGTGCACTACTGACGCTGTCTCACTCTAACACACGCGTGGACTACTGACGCTGTCTCACTCTAACACACGCGTGGACTACTGACGCTGTCTCTCTCTAGCACTAGGCACTAACAGCACGGTGAGCGGGAACAATATATCCACTGGGAACTCGAACCTACAAGGTGTTGTTGGTTTCGACGTGGATAACGATAATTTCTTTCACAACAATGATTTCAAATCAAGATCCCGCTGTTGATAACGATAATTTCTTTCACAACAGTGAATCAAGATCTCGGCGTAGAAAAAGATAAATTCTACCACAACAATGATTGTGAATCAAGATCTCGGCGTAGAAAAAGATAAATTCTACCACAACAATGATTGTAAATCAAGATCTCGACGTTGAAACTGATAAGTTCTTTCACAACAATGAATGTAAATCAAGATTCCGTTTTTGATAACGATAATTTCTTCACAACAATGATTGTATATCAAGATCTCGCTGTTGATAACGATAATTTCTTTCACAACAGTGAATCAAGATCTCGACGTAGAAAAAGATATCTTCTGCCACAACAATGATTGTAAATCAAGATCTCGACGTTGAAACTGATAATTTCTCTCACAACGCTGATTGCAGGCCTACATCAAGGTATCGATGTCGACGATGCACATTTCTGTTCAGGCGAAGTTATAAACTAGACCCGTTCAAGTCACCATCAGACCACCACTTAGCTTGCACCACAAATCATCTACAGGACACAATAACCCCACCAAACACTCGGGTATATCCCCCCGAATCACGTGACACCTCGGCACTAACACTGACACACGCACGCACACGGACACGGCACGCAGCTCACTGAGCCGGAGAGGCTGGCTGGCCCCAGTACACTGCTGGACACGCACACTTTCTCCTACGTCACAACCTGCTCTACACTACACCTGACCAGGTGACGTCATGACTGCTCTAGAGTGCACGTGTACCTGACCAGGTGACGTCACGACTAGAGTGCACTTGACCATATGACGTCATGACTGCTGTAGAAAGCACGTGCACTTGACACGTGGTGTTTACGTCATGGACTGATCCGGAGTATATAGGGGAGAATTTTTTTCAATTAACATCGATATCTTGATAAATACAATCATTGTCTCCCAATCAAGGCTGAGAATGAATTAGTAAGACTGTTTAGAAGCGGCACCTGTTGGTTGTTTCAAGACTTTGGAGAGGTCTTGTCAATCATATACGAAAAATTATCTATCGACTCTTTTAGATTGAAAACAAAGAAATTTGACACCAGGACTGAGCTGTCAGTGACCATACTTCTTCACCGCAGATAAAAGTATCTCAGTTCCCAAAAGTCCGGAACACATTATAAGTATGAACCGTTTCTGTGATATATCCGGACATCACCAGCATTGGTATTGGGAGTAAACCAAACACACGAATGTTGATATCTTCCACTTTGAACCAAGTCACTTAGGCAATGTTCACTTCTTTCAATAACAGCAGCCACACCAGAGTTGGAAGTGTTATCAATATAGAAATCTATTTACACAATCATTGTCCCCCGGTTAGGTCTG